>JADLOZ010000019.1:0-25000 GCA_017562165.1 Ectropis grisescens | reverse complement strand
ACGTTTGCTCCTCAGGGCAAACGCTATCATTTTTTCAAATTAAACTTTATTGTCTCAGTATACAGTTCATTGTTGATCGGTTGATCGTGATGCATTACTTTCTTTCTCATAATTAGACAATTGAATGTCGCGCGTGCGATGCCAGTTCACGCATGGATGGGTTCCGATCTTGTTAACTCACGCTTGTTTGCTGTAATGAATGAGCTAGCATCGAATTTTCTAAACAACAGTAAGAGAAATGTTATAGTTACATATATTTGACAACCAGTACAAATAAGTTGGTTTTGCTTGGTACTTGTACTGGAGAGGGTTGTGATTTTTTTTGCGTTTGCAATGGAGAAATTGATGGAGATGTGCTACTAGATATGGATGCTAAAACATTTCGTTACTCAGATCGTAAGCCTATGGAATCATATATGCTTCTGAAATTACAAGCGTTTAAATCACCATAATATTTTAACTTGACAACATATATTTTATTCTACACCGATTTCACTTTGCTCAATTTGACAGGTCCTTGGTTCGCGTAAGCCTTAAGGGAGTTAAGAGGCATAAATACTATATCTCGATTGTATGGAAAATAACAACTAATATTGTGTGTTGAAGCAGGATGCATAGAGAATAACAAAAAGCATCGCTGCGCTGACAGGCCGTCGAACCCTTTGTTTAGACATATCACCTTAATTGGCGCCATCTTGTTTATGGTTCGGTATTTTTATTCATGGATACTTGGATGCCAAAGATAAAATATATAAGTATAGTACAGTTCTTTGTCTCTGTCGGGGGCAGTGCTTCCTTTGGGACGTTATCCCGGTGTTGCCACCCTTATACGGTTCGCGGTTTTTGTACCTCGGCTTGTGCCGTACTGTTTACGGATTTTTCTGCACAATTAAAATCCCATTGAAATTCCGGGCGTCCTTAATTTGTCAAAGCAAATAGAAGCAAAAGGGGTGGCAAATAGTTGCGAATATACGAAAGTTCAGGCACTATTCCTATATACAGAGGATTCCTAGATTTTTTCTAGACTTAGCTAACCATGAAATAGAGTTACGTAGAAGAGATCCGATATTATTTGATGATGTTTTAGAAAATAGAAAAACAATAAATAAAATACAAAATTATAACATGACAAATAAAAGTAGAATCTGTTACGAATCATCGCATCTGATACTGCTACGAATCATCGCATCTCAATCCGACTAACCCTATAATAAATAATAAGTCGGACGGTCTACACTTGGGTGCATTCAGGTTGTGCGAAACATAATTTCTATGTAAATATCATGAATAAAATTACTACCTACTGCAAAATTACTTCACACATAATACACGACCAAACACAAACTTATATTCAAAGAAAGAAACACCAGATAAATTAATTATTTACTTTCTCATTTCTCAAAAATAAATCTACTATTCCGTTCCATTAATTTGAGTAATCTGTAATACTCATTCTAAAATGCCTATGATACCTAATGAGGCTGTATAAATCAAGATAGTAAATATTTATCGAAGAGATTTCTTCACACTTTCTTTACTCATTGAAATGCTCGTTACAACTGACTGCGTAGGTACGAGTACGACATTCGTACGCAAGTGTATAGTTTTTGCACTACGCGTTGCGCGTGCGCCGATTTTGTGATGACATTTATTTGACAGAGCCATATAAGGAAGGGTAGAATGCTGATGCAATGTTGGTGTTGAAAAACTTGAATTCAATAAGGTATTTGGTAGTATTTTGTACTACTAAAAATGCTTTCAATTTTAAGAGTGTCTCGACATTGTGATTTTTGTTTAAACGTATTTGTTTTACTTTGTTTTTCCTTTTATGGAGATGAGTTGCTGGGTGCTGCAAGCTTTAGTTCTGGGCTGTTCGAACTGTCATTGCGATTGCAATTTATGTGTCTCTAAGTAAAAGAGTATTATGGTTTTGAAACAGGATTAAAATATTTCTTACAAATATACAAATACAAAAATCTTTATTGCTGTTTGTATGTAAGATAAGATGATATAAAACATTTTAAAAGTTGCCCCGTACAAACTTGCCTCTGCGAGAGGCATGCAATATGTCTGGCAAGAAATTTTGTTGTAGTCTTAATTTATACAATGAAAAAAATTAAATAATAGTCAGCTGATTAAAGTCTTCTTCTTACTCATCTTCTATCAATTTCTGGTTTTTATTTATATCATCTGATTCTTCATCTTCGACTCATTTCTGGCTTCTATTTGGTTGTGATATATATATGTGTGAGATAAATGCTTGGTGCGCACAATTTTGCCAACGTCTACGTGTTTTTTGAGTTTGATCAGTATGTCCATCCATCTTGTTTTATGTTTTAATACTGACGTTTGTGTAAAGTATATGATGGGCGGTACTACGTATGTATCATAAGTATTGGTTGGTATCTATTTTAAGTACGAATTTACAGTGGCATCAAGTTCTTATATCTGAGGGTCTACAGCCTAACTAAAAATGTCTTAGGGTTCATATTGCTCTCTTTTCTTTTCGCTTGAAATGATAGAGACAGCGAGCAAAGCCACAACTGATTTCTTTAGGCGGTAGAGGGGCTGATATAATAAATACATCCGAGTTATGTTGCTTGTTGTAGGGAACATAAATACCGAAGCTCGACTGATAAAATTGAAAAAAGGACCGTAGGAAATATCTAAATTATTCTGGATGTAAATATATTTAAAATTTTGTAGTGGTAGGACTCTTGGCAGAGTCCGCCTGGGGAAGTACCACACCTTTGCCAGTTATTCTGCCGACAAGCAGTAATGTGCAAACATTACTGTGTTCCGGTTTGAATGGCAATGTTTCCAGAGAAATTACAGGGCTTAGAGACATAATATCTTAGATATCTGGGTGACGAGCGCAGTGCAGTGCTAGGTAAAGATTTGGACTTTTCATGTTCCAATAGCTGCATGTCACTGTGCTGTTATGTGGCAGGCATGTTGCTTACCATCAGGCGCATGTCCTGTTCGTCTCGTCACTTTTTATAAAAAAAAAAAACATTATAGTATAAAGTAGTACATATTAACGAGATGCTTGTAAAACTGACATACTTTCTTAAATTCCTTACCTACAAAGACCATTATTGAACCTATAAGTGGTCGGTTCGGCCAATTTACAAGCACTTCAGTAAATCTCTGGTTTCTTGAGCAAACAGCTTTCATTATAAAACCAAATACAGCGTATCTGAGCTCAGTAAATTTTCTAGTGAAAACAATAGACACGCCTTTCCATTTCTCTAAATCAAACAGCACCCGGCCCGCTGACTCACTTCGGTAAACTTGCAATAAATGCATTCTCAAGTGCAATAACACTGGGTAACTGAAGTGGCCAACAGGAATTACCGCGGCGGGACAAAAAAACTTGTAATTACAGCCTTATCATATCAATCGTTAGGATCATAGTTGTTTGTTCCGCATTAATACTGTTATTAAAAAACTGCGGAAGAAACGTAAGATACTAGTTAAAATATTTGGACTGTTTGTGTCTGCCTGCGGTAATACCTTTCTGCGATATTTTTTGGTAAAATAATGTTTGTATTAAAAAAAAAATTGGTTGCCTGTAAAGTCGGTATACGGGCGAAAGTTTTACGTGACAACGACTTTGAGTGGTAAAATAATTTTACGGAAGGGACGCGTGCCTTTCACTTTTTATGTCTGTCTCTCTCGCTCTTAGGCGGGCTAACCATGCCCGAGTGGAAGGGACGCGTGCCTCTCACTCGCTCTCGTTGTGAGCGCATAACGTGAGCGGAGCGTAACGCAGTTTCTTGAAGTGTCACCCGGCAAACCAATTTAAAAGACGTTGTCACGTCAATAAACGTGGTTATTATACATATTAAATTGGATAAACGGGTAACTGTCGTGTGAAATGGTCGGTACAATAAGACTCGACTTTCGGCCGCGTCCGACGGCCTTTTCAAGGAGATTGTTGTTTTTTCTTCGTTCTTGTTAACGCCAATGTATAAAATAGGTTGTTACAATTGTTTATTTGATTATTTTTTTTACCTTTTATAGTCTCACACTTGACCGCCATCTCGCCTGATGTTAAGCGACGATGCGGTCTACGATGGAGCGTGTTTACCTAGAAGAAACCGATTCACTCTCGATTTGAAGGCACAAAGATTGTAACCATCGGGGAAAACCCACTCAGGCAACGTATTCCACAGCCTAGACGTTCTTATCACAAACGTAGAGTCAAATCTCTTCGTTCGTGTCTTTGGAACATGAACCTTGAAACGATGTCGCTTTTTCGAGCTACGAGCATTCCGATAGAAAAAAAGGGCAAGGTGGTATTAGATCATGCAGATCAGTTGCTCACTCTCCGAAGTGTATTTGATTATTTGTCATTGGCATTGTAGTTCCGAGACATATGGGCGATTGTTTTATAAGTTGTTGTAATGCAGATATACGTCATTAGCTGTAATTTGCGTAACTTGCGGAGTCACTCTAATTTGGATTACAAATTTGTTCGCTCCTAATAAGAATAGCTGTTCAGCGGGGTACCGCTGCTAATGTTTTCCACGTCGTTGCTCCAGAGGTCTACCGGCTAACCAAAACTGTATTAGCTTTGATAATGCTCTTTCCTTTTGGCTAGAATCATTTCTTCTAATAGTAATCTTAGAGACAGAAATAGCAAAGTCAAAGCAGATTTCGTTAGGCGGTAGGGCTGGAGTGATACGGGGCACGGGGCAGGATTTGATCAAAACACATATTAGTCCATGTTCCGAATAATATCACCATAGGTGGTGCTTAAACAGTGTGTCATACTCAGACGTAAAGCTATGTACGTTCATAGTATGTTACTTATTTCTCGTATAAAAAATATCTAATCAATTGCGTTACGTCCAACGATTTATTCGCCATATTTGTTCCCAACACCCGGTGTCCTAGCTCTAGATATGATAGCCACCAGACCAACTCTGCGAATTCTTTCACAATAACCAACTAGTCTAAGGACCTATTCAAATTAAAGAAACTACGATTGTGGTAAAGAAGGCCTTCCCCAACATTAGGACAATACGGGACATAATATTATTAATAACTCTTCTTGCAGTCGGGTACAAAAAACGAATTGTGTTGTGTATTTATGATTCAATTTCGCAGCTAATCAAATTAAAGCCTTAATTAATTAAATCTGTGCGAAAGCACAAAGTTGTCAGTTGAACATCATCGAATGAACACCATGAATCCACAGATAGTAAATTTTAAGTAAAAACTTCTTTAGCCGCGTCTTGAGGTCTTTTGGACATGAAGAAATGATAATAATGAATTCAAATATTTGCACTGTGTCTGGATGTTCCTATTTATAATTGATAATAAGTATGTATGTAAAACTATATATGTATTATATCAGCTATTTGGCCGCCATAGTACAAGGGTCAGATGGTGTTGTGTGAGAATTGTCCACCAATATTTGTTTATTTATTTATTTAAGTACATATTTATTTATTGGTTTGTTACGTACCAGTACCTACTGGTAGTATCTGCAGCTTTCGTAATTGGTTCTTCAGAGCAATGATGTCTCAGACGGATACAAAGATACACAGGCATATGCACGTCAAGATATTATAATACCCCTCGATTAATGTTGGATTTAAATATAAATTAAAAAGATTTTTTTTTTAATTTTCGACATTTCATCTGTGTGCTGCCAAATACTGTGTGTAATTTTGAGGATATACACAATAAAGAATTTTCATTTATTCATTCATACTCCCATCTATTGACTTTATTTAAACGCAATATTTTATACAGACATTTTTAGCGTACTATTTTTAAATGCTTTTAAAAACAGTTAAACGCGTTTTGCAGCAGCAATGATTGCGCGTATCTAAATAGTCCCTAACAATAGTTTCTAGATCTGTAATTGTAAGATTATGAGATTAGCCATAATTGATCGCGGCTGGGTGCGCCCGCGCAGCTAATTGATCGCAAACCGGCCCATTGTTAGCTGAGCGACGTTGACGTGTTTGTCTATCTGTGAGTTATGGCTCCAATAGAGCCGTCAGTACAATAGTAGTTACATTAAAGTAATATGTAATAGTAATACACCTTCTACCTCGTAATAATTTATTTAAGATGACCCAACAAACAGTGTACTGCGATAAAAAAATCTACCGAATGAAATATCAAAATCACGGAACACCTCATGTAAATATACGACGCGTCGTTCTTATACAATTTAATATTATTCATTAGAAATAGCGATAAATAATTAGGGTGGGACAAAGAGAGTGAAAATACTTTACGACCAATTTACAATTACTATTGATTTATATGTATAATGCTTCGTTTATATCTATTGTTGTAATTATTACATTACAAAGCTTATGCTAGAAATGTAAACGTTTGCATGTTTGTTGCTAAATCATGACGAAACGGCTGAACAGCTTGATTTCAAATTTGGAACATAGATTATGGTCCATGGTCTTTTGTAACGCAGTGAAATTGTGGGAACAGGAACTACGTAGATAAAACCGCGGGGCGGCGCTAGTTAGTTCCGAAACAAAAAATACATTCAGGTTCGTCGTATCGTACGGTAATCATGAAATATGTATTTCCTATAATCTGCGTAAACGTACGGTATTCAACAGTATATAAAGACAAAACTAAAAAAAATATTGAATAAATAAAGAAACACTATCAGATAGCCTTAGAAGCAAATTTATCTATCATGCGAAATGCTTTCTTGGTCAGCGATGGTTTGTCCTCATTTTAAAAGATTTTCAAGAACTTATCTCTTCTAGTTCTTCGCCACAGCAATCCTAAAGACAATTCTAAAGATTACGTCAGAACATAAACACAGGTAAGTAAACCTATTAAGATCTTGTTCTAACAGTTAACAACAATAGATGCTGGCATTTCACTATCTTTCGCCATCTCGAAATTGAGCCAAGCCTCCGAAATTCCTTTAGCCTTAAAAGCTGAACAACGAAGTTCTAACGCAGCCAATTTATCGGAAAATCCACATTTGGCGAACCTTTGAAGACCCGTTCAATAGGGCTTGACCTCCATCCTGGAAACTCAGGTCATCTCTATGCCTCTACGCTTCTACACTGACTGAGAGATACGAGTAATCGCTTTGTGTCAAGCTCATCACTTTTAATATGAACTGAATGTTAGAATATTTTGAAGGTGTGTGTATCATCAGCTGATTATTATGTTAATCACACTAATATTATACCTACAGGCGAAACTTTGTGTGTTTGTAAGTATGTATGTTTGTTCTCAAGTACTTCTAAAATATTACATTACCGGGATCAAAACGCTGGCTACCTACTTTGTATCCTGTTAAAGCTAGTTCCTGTAGGATTTTGAAATGTATCAAAGTAACATTATAGAAATTAAACTTTCCCAACAACTCACATTAATCAACGTAATCTAAATTATTACTTAAATACTTCCAATAATTAAATAATAACTTAAATTATACTAATGTAATGTGTTCAGAAAAATAAGGTGTCCACCGATATTCGGGGACGCTTAGTGAGATTGTGTTTCGCCCGCCGCCCGCACCTGTCTCAGTCCCCTTTGTCGTCATACCCCCGCCCCTGTACCCCGCAGGCGAGGACTCAGACAAACGGTCGGCCTATAGTAACTACAAGAACAAAATTAAAAATTTTGAGTAACCCCCGACTACCTTAGATTTGTTATCTGTACAACATTCTACTAGTCAAGCCCTTTCATTTGATACCCATATTAAGGAAGTTGTGAAAAAGAAATGTAATTCGCCATTTTGTGGTAGCGGCCATCTTGGATTTGAAATTTGTCATAGTGCAAAGTATTCTACTAGTCAAGCCCTTTCGTTTGATACCCATATTGCGGTAGTAGTGAAAAAAAAAATTCGCCATTTTGTGGTGGCAGCCATCTTGGATTTGAAATTTGTTATAGCGTATAGTACTCTGCTAGTCAAGCCCTTTCATTTGATACCCATATTGAGGTAGGTTGTGAAGAAATATTTTGTCCGCCATTTTGTGGAGGCGGCCATTTTGAATCGATATTAACCAAACATAGCTAAGAACACCCGCACGGATATTAACCTTAAAATAAAAAAAACCGCATCGAAATCGGCCCATCCGTTTGAGCTCTACGGTGCCACAGACAGACACACACACAGACAGACAGACAGACATCGACGTCAAACTTATAACACCCCTTTTTTTGGTCGGGGGTTAAAAAGAAACTTATATTTGTATGTACTCTACGCTATTATAACTAGACGAGGCGTGGTACTTCCTAAGGCGGACTTAGCACCACCTCTATGACTTTCGCTAGTTTATACATTGCTTTTGAAGTGCTGGTTAAAAGTATTTATCTCAACACAAAATCAGCAAACCTCTTATCAGAAGTTGATCGAGCAGCTTACGTATCACTAAGTGATCACTCTCATCTAACTTGCGCCGTGGAGATGACCCGGCCTTGCCCCTATGCCCTGAAGGTAGACTTTCACTCGGGCTTAAGCCCTGGACGAAAGTGCAGACAAGTGCGGGCATTAGCTCTCACCTTGCTTTGCGATTAGAATATTCGAAATGGTTTTGATACTTTAAGATAGGTAAATGTATTTAGACAGCTTACATTTCTACAGAATATTATGACTTTTTAAGAAAAATATAAAACATTTTCGACAGATGGCGCCTAAACTACATAAATATTTTTGCCAAATCGAATGTTCTGTTAATGTTGATTAATTTGCTGATTGACGTCGTTGTCCATTCGTATTGGGGAGTGGATACGATTACGATCAATAATACAATTATAAATACAATAATATAATAACAATAATACAACAATACAATATACGGCAGTTACGATTCTAGTTAGCAAATTAATGGCCAATAGATGGCATGGGTTTCATAATATTTGAAGATGAAATACTTGTCAAGTTTTAGTAAAGTTTAGTCGTCAACGTCCAAAAATCGATTCTTTTATGTTATAGGATTTTTGGAAATGATAATCATAATTGATTTTCAGGATACTTAATTTAATTTATGTCTTTTACAATCACTATAATACAAGTTTTTCACGTTCTATGAACTATTATACTACAGAGCCATAAAATAAAATAACATCTGATAAGTTCATCCAAGAAAATGTTCGTAACTGAAAATTGTATAATAACTATTTTGCTACTGAAAAGGTATATTTTCATCTGCCGGAGTTAATTTCGGGCATAGTTTGGAACAAATGCACCGGCAAACGAAACCTTACGAGCCGCAGCTCGATAACAAACTCATTTTCGTCATTTTGATGCGCTTTAATTGGCTTGGGTATTCGTTCGTATGTTCCATATACTTAATTATTAAGCTGAACATTGGATTTTGCACAGCTTAGTGATAGAGTAACGGAAACAGGCGGTTACACGAATATTACTAAAACAATCAGCATAAGGAATATATACGATGAGACTGCGATGAACAAAACATGCATTGGTATCAGGATTCCATACACCTGTACATAGTGCGGCTTGTAGTCGATAAGAAAGGTATACTTAGTGAACAAATGATCCATTATTGGGGCAAGCCATGAGGGGTATTGACATGATGATTGCTGTTGCTCCATTGCACGCCCTTCTTTATTCCAGTCATTGGAGGCCTCAAAGCTGCTGCAAAGTGAAATGTAACATTTTAAAGTTTGACCGAATAAAGCTGGTCGAACGTGTTTCATTTTCAATAGAATTTGATGAATTACAACTCAAATACAGAAGTTCCAGTCGACCGACCGGTCTGTACAGGTGGTTTTGGGTAGATCCACTATCTACATGCTAGAAATCGGTAGGACGCGTTTAGAAGAAAGACATATTGGAAGATTTTAAAGCCTATAAAGAGAAATGACAATAAGCATGAGAAATTGAAGCCTTGTTCCTAACCCTAATATATTGCACTAAATCAAATTTTACAGAATTCCTTGACCCATCAAGTTGGAGAGATTGGAGGAACGACCAAGCAGGCCAAAACAAGAGTACGAACGATCACCAACCTGTGAATAATCTCAGATTTTGAGGGTGGAAAGGACTTCCCCAAACACAACTCCGTGTGATTTTTTTTTTAACTATAGAGTGACGAGACGAGCAGGACATGTGCCTGGTGGTAAGCAACACACCTGCCACATAACAGCACAGTGACACGCAGCCATTGGAACATGAAAAGTCTAAATCATTACCTAGCACTGCATTGCGCTCATCACCCAGAGATCTAAGCTGTTGTATCTCTAAGCCCTGTAATTTCTATGGAAACATTGCCCTTCAAACCGGAACACAGTACTGTTTTCACATTACTGTTTGGCGGTAGAATAACTGGCAAAGGTGTGGTACTTCCCCAGGCGGACTCTGCTAGGAGTCCTACCACTACAAAATGATATGATAATGATATGACAAAAAAACAGCCCCAACCCTAAAAGAGTTGCGTTTTTTGGTGGCCAGGGTTCACTTTGCAACGTTGAACAAAGACCATCAGTTAGACACTCAGAAAGGGTTCCCTATTTGATGTTTTGCACAATGCTTAAAGGGTGGCGTACATTTTTGAAATTAACTAAAGAACGAGTCACAACCTCGTTAGTTTTCGTAATCACAATACATTACAGGCAGTGTACAACGAATTGAATCGAAAAACACAACATCCGAAGAACCCAACAATAAATAACATTAAATATCATAAAGTTATTGCGTGCAACGATCCCTAGAGCTTAATTACACAGCTATTACCTTTATAGTGATCCAAGAGTCAAGGCAGAATGAACATTACTCGGCATTTGTGGCGTTTCTGAAGGTCTATACCATGTTTGGACTAAAGACCCACTTCCATCTATTTCACTTCATTTGAATTACGATATTCATCATTTTAAGCTAACTCATCAATAATTATTGTGATTTTAATACAAATTGTTTGGTTTGAAACTGAGATTTTCACTACAATATTTTGTAGACGTTTTGAGGTTATTTCTCTTTATATTATTTGTCCATTACAGATCATCTGTCATGTCAAGTGAAAATTAAAAAGCTAAGGACTCTAAGGAAAATTGTTTTTAAACGTTGAAAGGAATATGTATATCTTTTAAATACCATATTTAATTAGTGTAGGGACGTATTTTTAATATTACCATTAATCGATGCATTAAGTCGTCAACTTAATGTTCCCACTGCTGGGGGACTTCTCGCACAAGGAAGATTCAAAGTGATAATAATCTACAACACTGGGCAAGTTAGGGTTGGCGGATAACACATGTACTCGAAAACGAAAGATGTCTCGGAACAAATCGGTTTCATCACGATGTTTTCCGTGATCGTTAAAACCAGTGGTGTTGAAAAATGTGTGAAAAATGGAGCAGGCGATCGAACCGACCACCTCACGCTCGTGAAGGTGGAAGTTTTCGTCACGGTTTTTGAAGTGAAAACTTCTTAAAAGCTGTGAATTTAACTCATGCGTCACGTTCGTAAATGAAAGAAATCTTCGGGTACACTCGGGACCATGGCCATGGCCACCGGTTTCGCCCACGTAGTTTCCAAAGTGAGCTATCAAATTCTCAGTTATAAGTTTTCAATGTCATCGGCAGTCCCTATGACTGGCAAGCTTTTTTAACCCCCGACCAAAAAAAGGGGTGTTATAAGTTTGACGTCGATGTCTGTCTGTCTGTCTGTGTGTGTGTCTGTCTGTGGCACCGTAGAGCTCAAACGGACGGGCCGATTTCGATTCGGTTTTTTTTATTTGAAGGTTAACATCCGTGCGGATGTTCTTAGCTATGTTTGTTTAATATCGATTCAAAATGGCCGCCTCCACAAAATGGCGGAAAAAATAATTTCTTCACAACCTACCTCAATATGGGTATCAAATGGGCTTGACTAGTAGAGTACTTTGCACTATGACACATTTCAAATCCAAGATGGCCGCTACCACAAAATGTCGAAATACATTTATTTTTTCACATCTCCCTTAATATGGGTATCAAATGAAAGGGCTTGACTAGTAGAACGTTATACAGATAATCCGAGATCCGAGGTAGTCGGGGGTTAATCAAAATTTTTAATTTTATTCTTGTTTGGGAAGTATATTATAACGAAGAAGAACCGCATTTTCCATACATTTGCTAGAGATGCAAGTGATAATCGCTTACAGGTTGTCGCTGCAACAATAATTTGTAGACGCAGCGAATTGTGATGAGCCGTGTCTGGAATACCAGTCTCCGGCGCAGACTGGGGCTCCATAAGTATAGTAACGTACGATAGTCCTTATTTACTGTATGTAACCGCTCGATATACACGATAGTTAATGACACAGCCGGACGGGCGTGTGTCCATGGCCGCACGTCGCACACCGCATAGTAATTTCGCCCATGTAAATGTTGCAAAGCGCGCCGTGCTTGGCGATAGTATGCTCTCTATTGCGGTAAAGGGCATTGGAATTCAAGAGTTGAGGAAAAGGGAATAATGTACATATTTGTACATATTATATAAGGTCGATTTGGTCGAACACAGCACCATCCCGTCCCAAACTAAGGAAAGCTTGAACCAGGCTGCTGATACGAGGAAAATCATATCATCGGCCCACTAAAAAGCTACTACTACTAGGACTTGGAGCGTTCTCCCACAAGGCGAGGGTCACGGCCATAATCCACCACGTCGATCAATACTGGGTTGATGAATACACATAACCTCGAAAGATATATATCATAGAAAGATAACATATATTGTTTTTAAGCTTTCGCGATTTGAATACCACCCTGGTAACCCTGCGATTTTCGAAGACCAAATGAGGGTAGATCTAGATCCCCTCATTTCGCAATGAGACGACCCGCAATTTTTTCAGTCTTCTCGTGACCACGGCGGTTGTAACGCTGCCGAAACGTCGAGGTATTTAAACAATGAATTAAATCGTGATAAAGTCCTGTACATTATAAACATTATGAACGATAACATATCATAAAGGCAATGGTGATTATAATTCTGGATATACGATATGCACTTGTGAAAAATAATAATTAGAGATGCAGGCAGAACATCAACCTACGATCTAACGCTTGTGAAATCGGACATTCTAGCCACTGGGCTACTGTGGCTTCAACAGGGCTGATATTGGAATTCAAACATTCATAAGAGGCGTAAGGGGTAAATGTACAATCGCAAGAATCGCCCTTCAACCAACTAACTAAACCGGCTTTGGCTTTGCTGTTAGGTACTGTCTCTGTGACTTAAAGCGAAAATGAAATAGAGGGTAATATCAAAGCTGAGCCTGGTTTTTTAGATCCGTTCATATACATGACCGGATCAACAATAGCAAGAACTGTCTGCAAAAAGATCGTCACGATAGGAAACTTTGTTTCCGAAAACAACTGACACTTATAGACACCGTTATAGCCTCATTTTGTTACCATCTGAGTTAAATCTGGTAACCCTATCTACCTGTTCGTTCCTACTGGGCGTCCTTGCGATGCGCAGGCGCATAGATACGACACGAGCTCGTCTCGTGCTTCGTCTCGATGCCTCGCAGCGTGGCCGCCGCGGTACGTGACTGGCTTTCATTGTTTTACTGAATTCTATCGTTAGTAGATGGTGAGAAAATGCCGCCACTTAAAAATAGATATCACACTAATTTTATAAAAGGCGAAAATTTCTTTGCGAGTGTATATGTTAGTAGTGGTCACCTATCTCTGAAACCACTGAACGGATTTAGATAAAATGAAGTACGCATAAAGTACGTGGATTGCCATATAACATATTATCCTCTTAAAGTTAGTTCCCGTGGGATACTTCATATGTTTAATCTTCGTGAAACGTATTCGCTGAAAAAAAAAATATCAACTAAAGTTACACCGCAGGACCATCAAATTAGAATTACGACCGCCATTGGATAAAGTACCGATATTGAACAGATATTTCCAAAAAAATGGGATCATCTATGGGATAAGCGTCGCAAAATCTGCATTTTTTTCCGGGCGCCGTGCCGCCGACGCCCAGAACATGGATCCCCATTATTTATTTACAAATACAAATACGAGTACAAAAATCTTTATTGCTGTTTGCACATGATACAAAACATTTTAAAAGTTGACCCATACAAACTGGCCTCTTCTTCTAAAGGCATGCAATATGTCTGGCAACACGGTTTCCATTGGTTTGAATTTATACAATGATAATAATAGTCAGCTGTTAGAGTCTTCTTATATTTTCATTTTTAGCTTTTAATCGGTTGTATCATATTATATGTCATCAGATTCATCGTCTATTAATTTCTGGCTTCCACATCTACATCTATTTATACATTTACAAATACCGAATTTCACTAAGAAATTACATATAGGAGTAATGATTCTATGGAGCCCAATGATTCGGACATAATATTTTGAGATATGTACAACATACACTATAACATCCTAGACGCTGTTTCGGTATTACGTTTCTTAAACCATCACCATATACAATTTCCCACACTATTCACCTTGCCTTATTGTATTCTACTGTGTAATTCCAATTTATTTTTAAAATCGTGTGTGCAGTACAAAGATCATAGCTAACATCTTTTTTTAACAAATTTCAAGGTTGCACCAATGATCGCATCAGGGTAGGCAGTGAGCCCGCGCCGCCCCGGGCTCGCACTAACTGCTGCGTTATCTGCGCCTGCGCACGGTAGCGTGCCTCACGCAAACTCTGTCCGTTTTATTATTATTTATTGCTTTCCAATAATCTCTGTACCGACAATATGATGCTGTCGCGTATTCACTCGTTATTCCAGTGAGATGTTACTGTGAGGAACCCTGGGATTTTCATTTCCAATGTGCTGCTGTCCAGAGTGTATTGTACAAAGTATTCGTGTCGACGCGACGTTTACATGTTTAGTTAGTTTTAAGTTAACATTATTTTAAGCGATCACGGGTGTTCATGAAATTTAACATTTATATGGTGTATGAAACTGTGCCCGATTAAATTAGATGCCGTAACAAACAAACAAACTCTGTAAGGATTTTAAAATATTAGGTCGTTACATATGAAATAGGTGTTTTGTCGTACTGGCCAACTTTTATCTGAAATATCTCCTCTTTGGTAAGGAATTCCAATTTCAAATGTATACAGCTTTTTACTCATGCTTTTGTGTTTTGAAACTCGTAATTCAGTTATTATATTACTAAACTATATTATAAGTATAAGTCACACCAATAAAACTAATAAGTAAATTTAATTGTTCCAGGTAACTTTCACTGCTGCGACCCGTGGAAACTCGAAGCTACGGTATGAAAGTAGAATTCTAGATCTGGCCAGGCTTATCGCTAGATCTGACCATTAGGACCGGGAGCCAAATGTCATCTCTACTGTATTTACTTGCAGTTGCTTACACTATATTAGTAACAAAACTTTGATTTAAACTTTTCCTAATAATATTTTGCTCACAGTAACCTTTTTTGCGACATATAGGACTGAGGAACGGGTCAAGCGTCTGATATAGCAAAAAAAACGAAATTTCTATGGTCTGATAGAATAGATAGATTTTTTTTTAAATAAAGAGTGACGAGACGATCAGGACATGTGCCTGATGGTAAGCAACATGCCTGACACATAACAGCACAGTGACACGCAGCTATTCGAACATGAAGAGTCTGAATCATTACCTAGCACTACACTGCGCTCGTCACCCAGTGATCTAAGATCTTATATCTCTAAGCCCTGTAATTTCTCTGGAAACATTAGCCTTCAAACCGGAACACAGTAATGTTTGCACATTACTGCTTGGTGGTAGAATAACTGGCAAAGGTGTGGTACTTCCCCTGGCGGACTCTGCTAAGAGTCCTACCACTACAAAATATAGATAAAATAGATAGGCACGGAAAGTTCAAATCACTGGATTTATTTCCTTGCTTTGTATTGCTCTAGAAACATTACTCTTCAAACCGGATCGCCCTAACATTTTACTTTACTGGTTCGCACAATTTCTGGCAAAAGTACTTCCCTCTAGACATACTCCAAAAAACTTATACCACTTTCTATTTCAGAAGGTTTTCAATTTTCGACTAGAGATTAAAGATAGAAAAGACTTCACAGTAGCATTATTTTATTTGATTGAAACCGGGCTCAACTAATTTCTCAATCGTTAGATAACAAAATCTTTAATTTCCTTCATGAATATTCATGTACAGATAACAATCAGTTAAGTTGTATGTAAATGTTTTATAATTTACGTGCCACCGCCTTAGTTGAATTAAAAATTTAATTGATCCAAATTTTTATGACTTCGATAGTCTATAAATAATTAAATAAATGTAGAGATGTTTTGTAACCAAGTCGATATTTCGATTTGGAATCGAAATACTTTTAATTAGATTTCAAAAATAATTAATATGATATACTGCTTTGAAGTGTTGTTATTTCTTTACTGAGGTAGAATGGCAGTCACATTGTTCAACATTATAAAAATAATCTTTTCTAATACAATTTTGTGATATGAAATATTATAACGCAGGCCAAAGCTGTCAAACGTTTGACTTGTGGTCGGCACGGTATAGAAATTTCATGGTATTGGATTTATAAATAACATTTGCGATATCAATCAAACTCAAAGAACGAAAAATTGGACTGAGGAAAGTTTTGGTAAATAGTGGTCAAAGTGATAGTTTAAAATGCGGATACATAACGTATTAGTCGTTTTTGGAAAACTAATAAAATCAACACTATTCTTGTTGATTCATTGCAACCATCTCTAAATGTAGACAAATGAAGTTACACCTAGACCAGTTATTCGAAACGACAAGGTGTGATCATCGATTTCTACAGAATCGGATCATTATTTTATGATACATCCTACAATCGGCGATGTACTATAATCGAATGTATAATCGAGTAATGATTCATTCGAATGGCGACATTGACCTACCGTTGATCTGTAAGATGGGGGCAAACGTCTCGATTTGCGGTAGAAAGTGTTGCCAGCGGGTGCATGTGTGGGAGTAACGATTAGGGATGCCACAGCAGTCACTTTGTACAATTTGATTGACGTGCAATATTTTATGCAATATCAGGGGTCTTTTGAAGTAATGTTGCATGCAATGTTTTTATGAGTTAAACGTCTTGTTTTGAAGATCGCTAATCAATAATGGGGCGTTTTATGAATGACATGCGAGTACCGGATGGGTGAAAAAATAATTAGATTAATGATATTGACTTATATCTATGTAGTTTCTTTAACAAAATGAAATATGTGTTTTTTTTTTAATGAAAACCCTAAAATCCAACTAATATTGGAAACATTTTGTTTAATATATGTTACAAAATGAAACATTGGCACGTCACCTTTTTACGAAATTAAGAAATATCTTTGACAGATATATTTACAATCTGAAAACGCATCATTATTAGTATCTAACTCTCCTAAGAAAGGTCTTGCTATTGTACTTAAAATCTGTATCCGAAATACATACTGGTTTCCCAGACTCGTCTTCTGCGTTGCCTACAATCTGGTTAGTCATGGCATAGGAAGCGAAGTGACCCGGAAGTCATGTGATAATTGAGAACGATCTTTGACAGGAATATTTGCATCCTGAAAACATTCATTTTACACAAAAATATATAAACAAAAAGATTTTTTATCTAGTGAAATAAAAATTTTAGATTTTATCACAAACAAGGAACAAAAGGGCCGTATTGTACCTGTCACGTTCGAACTAATTAATGCACAAAGAGTAAATTAAATAGTGGGCAACCCTAAAGCTATCCCACCTGGCTCATTCCGAATTCGGCAGCCGCGCTCCGCGGTCGCCACTCGCCAGTCGGACATGTTTACACTTTTACTTTTAGTCTTATATTTTCTCTTGTTCTACGCCGTCTGTGGTGACGCAATCCTCTCCTCCGGAGATTTCCTACCGCCCACACGTGTAGAATTAGGTAAGTGTTACAAGAAACTGGCGGAAAAGTTATCTGTTTGCTTACTGATTGGCATTAACATATGATTTCTTTATGGAAATTGATTTAGGTTCGGCCGTCAATGCAACTGCGGAGAAGACTGGTTGCGTACAGCGTAGAGCATCGGTTAGATATATGTATGTCTTTTCAATGTTTCGTAGTACGACGGATACGAGTCGAGACTGAATATGTAAGATAGCTAGTAGTTATTCAATGTAAGCGCACTCTATTGTGCCTAGATCGCATCGTATTCTACACTACGAAACCAAAAAAATTTAGAGTAAAACCACGGAAATAAATTTACGTTACCTACTTAATTGAACTAGCCACCCCACTGAACCCCACAGCTGGGACTCGTAAGAGTTTGTCGCAAAAATACAGTTAAAACCATAATACTCTACCACGCTAGCCAAGTGTGCTTTAGCAAATGCCGCACATCGTCAAATGAGGCCTGTTCGGAACTTGTCAGTTTTCACATAAGTTTTCGCTTGCCGTTATAGCCAGTGCCGATGGCAACCTTATACTTGTACCACGAACTTTTGGAGATGAGTGTCCAATTGCCGATTGTGACACTACTTAGACCAAGCAATATTTTGCTTGTTAATTAGGTAATTTTGGTCCCATTTACGTCACGTCATATTTTGCTTATTAAAAAGCAACAAAACGGCTGCTTAAGTTCTGCTAATCGTCCTCGGCTTCTTCAAAGGCATTTAACATAATTCCGAAGGCGTAAAATACGTCTTGGTTGTGGGGTGAAGAAACTTGAACACTAAAAATTTCATCAACATGCTCAAATTGCGGTTGAAATTACCCTGCTCCACGCGAACTGAAATTTAGGTTGCGCTTTTAGCCTGTCCGGCAGATCAGCGTTTGCAGTTGGTATACTTAAGTTGAGTTAAGTTAAGTAAATAATCTGCCTAACCTGATACCAAGTCGTTGTGTCCTATTGTTATAACTTCTTAGTTAGTATATAGTTTTTTTCTATATGTTGTTTCTATAGGTTGAAAAAAATCTTTCATGTAGCTCATTACATTAAAAAACAACTAGGTCATTTCAACTGTCATTCAAACGTAAGCACATACTTTCTTAAGCTTACACATACACAATACGCCGCTTCCGCACGCTTCTCTACCCGCTTAAGTAAAAGAGCGGTCTAATTATAAATGCCTGTACTCGTATACTTATTGCCTGTAACTTACACCGGAGTTACAGCGAGCCGCAGTAAAACCCCTATTATTTTGAAACATTCAGAAATCGAGAGTAGTCCGACATTACTTGAAGCACGATTTTCATAATAATAAATCAACAGAAAATGCGCTCTTTAAAATTTTATGAGAGCCGCGAGTAAATTCAATTTTTCTTATCGGATGAGATTTCAATGCGACCCAATAAGGGTTGCGTAGCTGCGCTGGCGCATGTAAATTACTAGAGCAGGAAATAGGCAGAGATACTAGTAAGCGTAGTTTACTGATTAGCTCGAAGTGATAAGGATTTTTTTAATGATTTAGGAAATGGGAGGAAGATCTATGTGTAGCTTTATTTATTTTTTGTCAATTTAATACCGTTTTTACAAGTTAATAGTAACGTATCGACTTGGTATTTACTTGAATATAGATAAAAACGATGGGTGGATTCCTTCTTAAAAATATATGGTAATAAATCACGTCAGAATTGACCTTAGAGTATTTTAAGCGACTCCAAAAAAAATTGGTTATTTTATATGATTGTTATCGCTCTTAAAATTCCACAGGAAACTTCCCATAATCAATAATAATGCAGGCTCTCGATAATATTATTTTTTTAAACTTCAAATTAATGTCATCTAAGTAACAACTATTAACATTATTGCATTTGCGTAATGGGTCACCGATCGCAAGTAATTTATGGAACCTATTCCTCTGTTTATTTCCTACTCTGCGTACAATTACCGAACTGCCAGAGAGTATTTCTTGAATAATGCATCGGAAGATGCGGCTGCTGTTGATTTTCGGAGGCTGCGTTTGGGAATTTACAATAACACGGTTTTTATACAGATTTATGTTACGGGCCTTTTGATTGAGCCCTTGGAGCCGACGATCTGCATTTATTACTGCCCTGAAGAATACAAAAACATATTAAAAACATTACATAGGGCTTAATCGCGATTTAAATTATTATTTAATTCATTCGACGTTTCAGCAGCGTAACAACATTACTGTGTTCCGGTTTGAAGCGCAATGTTTCCAGAGAAATTACAGGGCTTAGAGATATAAGGTCTTAGATCTCTGGGTGACGAGCGCAGTGCAGTGCTAGGTAATGATTTGGACTCTTCATGTTCGAATAGCTGCGTGTCACTGTGCTGTTATGTGTCAGGCATGTTGCTTACCATCTGGCACATGTCCGGATCGTCTCGTTACCATTTATTTAAAAAAAAAAAAAAACAACCGCCGTGGCTTATAACTTTCGTATGAAAAGATCGCAACGCAGCGGTGATGAGAGCTCTGGGCCGGACGGAAATTTCCTAGAGATAGAAATTGATACAGAGCGAAATTATTGTGTATAATGTACGTAAAATATTATATGTAAAATACCTTAGTGATGATTACTCCGATAAATGTAACAAGCACTGTACTAAAAAATAAAAATAAAGTAGCTCACACATACAAGCTTTATTGATAATTGTATAATTTACACGTCAATTAATAAGAAATGAAAACAAAGGAAAGAGCATACATCATCATGACACTGAGTTTTTATAAGTTAATGTGATAATCAACAATTAATTTACAACAAAAAATATTGTGACTATAAATTGAACTATAAACTAACCTATCTCGCATAAATACCAAATTCCACATAAATGTCAATTTCCTGAATATAGACATAGAATATAGAATGTAGACTTGGCGTAAAGTTTACTGGGAAACATCATGACATCAGATTTTTGTAAATTAAGACCATATATTTAGGTAAACTCATTGATTGAGATACAATTAAGATTTGTCAGTAAATGTAGAAACCGTAAAAAGTTGTCAGTAAAAGTCATACCACCGGTGTGGGTGCGGTACGCGGATACCACGTTTTTCCGATATCTGAAAGTTGATGAATTCTACGAAATCAATGCACAGACACACGGAACTGGATAAAATACTACGAATACCTACTTCAAACGTCATGAATGACGTCATTGTTGAAATGTTGTTGATTTCCTTCCTTCTTTTGATGCGTACTCGTACCATAAGATTAAGAAAGAGGTTAGTTGATACGATATGTATGATATTTATCTAATATTTATACTCCTATACTTGTACTATAAAGCTTGCAAATTTGAACGCGCTAATCTCAAGAACTAATGGGCCGATTTTAAAAAATCTTGTGAATATGTACATAGTACGTGAACCTTAAGTGCCATATACGAGGGGTGATCCAAAAGTAATGATAATCAGTTATTTCTAGTGCACACAAAAATACAAAAAAAATACAGTCACTTGCTCAATTACCCACTAGTTCAGGAAAAAAAATCATATAAATAGGCCACGATTCCCGGGAGCTACATTCATTTGAATACGGACTGTCAAGGAGTGAACATCAAAATGGAAAACACGAAATCAGAGCTGTCATTAAATACCTCTGCTTGAAAAAATGTCTACCAAAGACATACACAGCGACTTGGTGGAAACATTAGGGGACTGTTCTCCTCCATATTCCACAGTTGCACGCTGGGCTAAGGAGTTTAAGCTGGGAAGAACATCGACGGAAGACGAACACCGCGAAGGGCGCCCATCGACGTCCCTCACTGGAGAAAATGTGAAAAAGTTGAAGAAGTTGTATTGAAGATCGAAGAGTGACTATCAGGCATGTAGCTGAGGTCACAGGGATCTCATATGGCAGCATTCAAAGAATCCTTGTGAACGAATTGCATATGAGAAAGGTCTCCGCGCGTTGGGTACCGAAAATGTTAAACGAAGAGCAAAAGAAGAAACGAGTCGACATGTCAAGAGCAAATCTCGAAAAGTTCCAGGCAGACAAGGATAATTTTTGTCACGTTTTGTGACCATGGACGAAACCTGGATCCACCATTTTGATCCTGAAACAAAACAACAATCGATGACATGGAAACGATCCGATGAACCGACGCCGAAGAAATTCAAAGTGTCAAGCTCAGCAGGAAGGTTATGGCGTCTGTTTTTGGGACGCTGAAGGAATAATCATGGTGGACTACTTGGAAAAGGGGGCCACTATTACAGGCTCCTACTATGTAGAACAAATAAGAAGATTGCGGGAGGCTATTAAGGAGAAAAGGCGAGGCAAACTGCGGGCTGGAGTGCTGTTCCATCAAGACAACGCACCGGTTCACAAAGCTGCAATTGCCATGGCTGCCATTCAGGAAGCGGGCTTTGAGCTGGTGGAACACCCCCCCTAGTAGTAGTAGTAGTAGTAGCGCTCCGCTCAGGCTCTGTGGGCGGGCTGTTTCCGCAACTCGACGTCTTGGTGCGCCTGTTTTGCGTGTGGGGAAGTGGGCTTCACTCCCGCCAACCCAACTCCAACAGAAAGCCTAGCAGCTTCTTAACGTTGCCGCATGCTTCACGGAGCGTCCCCGGTGTGCCCAGGAACTTCGCTCGGTGCGCCGCCACTCCTGTGCACTCCATGAGCACATGAGCGGCCGTTTCTTCAGCCTCAAGGCAAGCTCTGCAAAGAGGACTGTCGGTATAATACCTAGTGTGAATAGGTGTTTATTGTACAAACCGTGACCTGTCAGTGCGCCCGTGACCAGTCGCAACTGTTGACGATTCAGGCTTAGCAGCTGCCGGGTGTACCGTGAGTTACGGCCCCCCAGTGCCGCTCTGGACTGACTACAGTCCGACCTCTTGGTCCAGTTGTCGTTATGTTCTTTCAGTGACCTCTCGCAGCCATTTCCGTACCTGCGACAGTGGGAGCGGGACAATCGGTTCAGGGCCCTGAACCTGTTCCGCTGATGCCCTCCTCGCCAGTTCGTCCGCCGCGTCGTTACCTCTCGATCCGCTATGGCCTTTAATCCATTGGAGAACGATTTGATTGTGTTCACAAACCTCCGTTAGAGACTTGTGGCATTCAAGGACTAGTCCCGAAGCGATGGTGTTGCTCTTTAGGGCATGTAGGACCGCCGCGCTGTCAGAGAGTATGCGGATGTTATAACCTTGTACCCTTCTGTCGGTGATTATGGTAGCAGCCCTCGTGATGCCCACGCATTCTGCCTGAAAGACGGAGTTGTGGGCCCCGAGAGATGTGTGGTACCTGATATTCAAGTCTTCCGAGAAGGTGCCGGATCCAACGCCCTCGTTGGTTCTCGAACCATCGGTGAAGACCATCAACTCGGTGGAGCTATGATCCCCGGAGGGAGGCTCCACGAGTTGAATTTTGTATTTCTTATCAAATACATACTGTTTGGGTATTCTATCACTTATCGCCAGCAGCATGGGTTGATGCTTCAGATTGTCTTGAAGGACCCGCGTGTGAGGAATACCTGTGTCGTGCCAGAGACCAAGAGTCCGTAGTCTTATTGCAGACATCGCCGCCTCCTGCTGCACGTGTGAATGGAGAGGAGGCAGATCCAGCATTATCTCCAGGGCTGCCGTTGGTGTCGTGCACATACCGCTGGTAGTCGCCAGACATGCCAACCTCTGGAATTTCTGCAGCTTCGCGATGGTTGTAGCCAGTGTCGTCCTGGTCCACCAGACCAAAGCCCCGTAGGTGATTATTGGCCTGATCACTGTGGTATAAAGCCATAGGGTGACCTTTGGGTTAAGTCCCCATGTCTTACCTATCATTCTACGACATTGATAGAAGGTGATAGAGGCCTTGTTGATCTTGTTCTCTATGTGCTTGTTCCAGTTCAGTTTGCTGTCGAGGATCATCCCTAGATACTTTACCTCGTCAGACAGCTGTAGCGTCACGCCATACAGACCTGGTAATGTGTACAAGCCCAGAGCGTTTGAGTGTGAACATGACCAGTTCCGTCTTTGACGGGTTCACTGTTAAATCGGAGTCCGTACACCATCTCTACTAGTCTTAGAGCCGCGTGCATCAGGTCACAAGCGGTGCTGGCGTGGATACTAGTTATAAGTATTGCTATATCGTCCGCGTAGCCTATCGTGTAGAAGCGCTGCGCGTTCAATACCTCGATTAAACAGTTAACCACCATATTCCATAACAGGGCGAGAGGACTCCCCTTGGGGCATCCTTTCGCAACTAATGCTATTTTGGTTGCATTACCTGGTGGTCGTACGATGCGATGACTCAACATTTTTACTATCCAACCTGATAGTAAGGCGTCCACTCCATGTTTGTTCAGAGCTGTTTTATGCTTGAGAACTTTGTCCTGTCGAAGGCTCCTCAATGTCTATGAAGGCGCCCAAACATACAGATTTGGATTGGATGGCTGCCTCGATTTCACTTACGATAGCATGAAGTGCTGATTCAGTTGATTTACCCGCACTGTAGGCATGTTGATTCCTGTGCAGTGGAGAACACCCCCCCTATTCACCAGATCTAGCCCCCAGTGACCTCTATCTCTTTCCACGACTCAAGGAACACCTCCGGGGCAAGAAATTTGACGATGATAGCGACGTGATGGCCGCGGTTGAGGACTTTTTTGAGAGTCAAGATAAAGATTTTTTTTCTAAGGGAATTTTAGGTTTAGAAAAGAGATGGACTAAATGTATAGACTTGCTAGGAGACTATGTTGAGAAATAAATTTAGTTTTTGATTTTATTCATTGTGTTTATTATTGATTATCATTACTTTTGGATCACCCCTCGTATGTACCACGGACGAAACCGGGACGGTCCGCTAGTCTAGTTATACAGACAATTATAACTTACAACAAATATAATGATAATGTTACACAAATTGAAATGTAATTTATAAAGATATTATAATCGATGTGTCGGCAATGCCATCACGACTCGATATGAAAATGTGCGGGAACGTGAGGAGAGTGCAGCCGCGACTTATTGTTATTGGAAACCTACTGGGTATTTATCTATTTATATCCGGTCTATGAAGTCTTCTGGTTTCACTTGCCTTACAATACATACATTTTAGTGGACAAACGGTTCTACACACGTTCTACACATATTTTTAACCGTAGATTTG
>JADLOZ010000379.1:0-25000 GCA_017562165.1 Ectropis grisescens | reverse complement strand
CACTTGATTTTGGGCAGTGGGTCGCCGTCGAATTCGACCTCAAAACGTGCGCGCTCGTGCTCGAAGACACGGCAGGGCTGCATCTTCTTGGTGAAGACAGGAGGAGTGCAAGGGGCCACGGGGCCTTCGACGACGCGCTCCTGAGTTTGCGCTTTGTGTTCCATCTCCGTGGTCTCGGTGGAGGTGATGTTTCGCGTGATCTCCGTGTCGCCCACCACCTCCTTCTGCACCTGCTTCTGCGTAGCGACGTGCACCTCACGGCCGTGCACCGTCGACTCTAGCGGGTCCGGCTTCGGCCGTTTCACTACCGCCTTCTTCTGTGTCTGTCGTTCCTCGCTCACTTCTTCAGTTTCCCTAAACGGAAGATAAAACATTTAAGTTAGAAACGTGTAACTCAATCAATAAATATTTAATCAGCTGATCACACTCTGCTTTGCATCTCTAGTTGTTCTTATGCTTATTTTTAACGATGTTAATAAAAGTGTTCTAAGGCACAATATGATATTAATTTTGAAGAATGTAAATTATTTAAATGAATTAAATGGAATTATCATTAAAATGTCGGCCTGTAACACACAAGTTTCGTACGCCATAACACTACATAACATAATAAGCACTGAGAATGTAATTTTAAAAACAAAATAGTTATTCTTTTAAAAATGTATTGAACAAAGGTGTAAAATGCGAAAACATTTGTAACTTTAGCATGTTGAACTATGTATTAGAAGAAATAGTAACAGATACAAAAAATCGATACTTACAAGCTGTCCTCGTAGCGTTGCGCCATGCCCTTGGCAATAGAAGTTTTGGTGATCTTTTCTCCGGGAATGGCAAACTGGTGGGTCGATTCTCTGATCTTACTCTCTTTGACAACTTGCTCATTCTCCAGTTCCTGGAGCTTGTTGTAGTACTCCTCGCCCTTCTTCTTCTTGACAGCGTGCTGCCACTCCGTCTCCGGTTCCTTGATCACCTTCGGTCGCAGCTCGGGCCTGTGATCTATCACTCCTTGTCGCTGTAACGTTTGCCTCTCCTCGAAGGTCTTTTCTAATTCTGTCTCGCTACGTTGATACTGTGTAGTTTCATCATACCAAGCTGCAAAGTTAATAGAACGTCAAAACCTACTCTGCTATTTCTACTAAATTGTATTGTCAACGTACCTCTCACAGCATCCGATGGTAAAGCCGGTAGAAGCGGGTAAAGCTGTACTCCATCTTGAGAGGAGAGGAGGAGAGGGAGGGTTGCGGGTTGTTTTGTGCAGAAGCGGTGTGTGGAATGCGTGTGTAGGTGTATTAACGCAGCGAAAGGCGATGTGTAAGTGTGTATCAGAAAACTCGTTATCTCTGTTAACCGTATGCACAGACCCTTCTCACGAACGTCAATCACATATTACCAATTATAAAGTCAAGAAAACAAAAATCCGTTGCTTAAATTTTGAAGAAAGCGAATGAAGGTTTTGTACGAAAAATATATTTTCTTTTTATCAATAATTAATAATTGAAAAGGGTTTCGATGTATAAGGTAGCAGTAGTAACTAGAATTTTGTTACACCTATTGAAATGCATGGCCAAATGAATGGCGTTTGGCTGGTCATCATTGTGAAAATGCAAATTAAGCGATAATGTGTCTCGTTATAAAACTCACGGCGTGGCGCGTTCTTGAGTACCCCTCTGTAGTCGTCTCGTCGGGGGATCACCTTGAGCTCGGTCGTGGCCAGAGCCTCTCCGGCTGAGCTTCGAGCGATCACTTCTATTTTGCCCGTGTCGTATTGTCTCGTCTTGGGAATATCGAAGTGGTACATTCCGTCGTATGTTAGTTTATATCTCGAGCCCTAAAAATTACCGTTCCTTATAGTGACAATTGTTCGGATCGTAAATGTGACAAGCAGCCGTAGGAGTAAGATACTATATACAAAATAATATAACATAGAATAATAATAGGGCATGGAAAACTGAAACAAGAGAATATTTGGTCAGCCTTACATTAACGATGGTGTTTCCGTTGATGACCCACATGACCCTGGGCTTGGGGTGTCCAGTGACGCGGCAGCAGAATCGCGCCCACTCGCCTTCTTCGACAGTGACAGGCTCTGGCCTGCTGACGAACACTGGCGGGGACCGCGCTTTAGTCTCATCTACCACCTGCTCCGGCACCCTGGGAAACCAAAAGTAAAACAAATGTGTGATATAATATTCAAACAAAATAAAAATAAATGCTGCTGGACTGCGGTAAACATCATTAGCGTAGCGTTGAACGTCCATACTGCGGTTTTAACAGGTTTATGTTCCTATTACATGGGTCAGTGACCTATCGCTGTTGGTCGATTCTAAAAGGTTTAAATGATGAAATTTACAATTGCTTGATTAATGCTGATAATTATCAGATCTGTTATGGTCCAGTATTTAAAGCTTCAATAGACATTTAAAAGAAACGTACATTTGCCAGGAGGCTTCCATCTCCCTGATCCTGTCAATGCTCTTCATGTGTTTGGGCAGCTGGGAATCGTACACGATGCCTGGCTTGCCCGCGGTTTCGATCACTGCTCTCGTCTCATCCATACCGTACAGGTTGGTGGCACGGCACAGGTACTCGCCGCTGTCTTCGGGGTAAACCCACCCGAAGTTCATAGCGACGTAACCGAAATCGTAAATGGGGGTGAATCGGTTCTCTGTAGACAAGTACATTTTTTGTTATTTTACTACTTAGTAAATCTTAATGGCTTCATAAAAGGTTGGTTAGTCAATGTGTCTAGACTCTAGCCTATGTCAAGACATCTATACTAATATTTTACAGCTGAAAAGTGTATTTGTTTGAACGCGCTAAACTCTAGAGAAACTCTAACAAAAATCTAACTCGAGAACTACTGGGCCGATTTCAAAAATTCTTGTATACATTACCGTTATATGTACATGATCCCTGAGTGCCATAAGCTATACATTATATGTATTACAGGCAAAGCCGGGGCGGACCGCTAGTAAGTAAATAAAAATACTAAAAATGACGAACTAAAGAACGACTACGCTAACGAAGGCATAATTAGTCAGTGAGAATATAGGTAAAGTAAAAACAAGAAGACATGGTCGGATCGGAAATCAAACTCGGAATCTCACGAACGGCATAATACCAAACAGTTTGCCTGCAATGTCCTGCAAAACTCATGCATCATTTTTTCCAAAACCTTTGTATCCACATATTAAAATATTGCAAAGTATATATGAGGTGAGTCTAATAAATGGTAAATAAACTTTAAACTTACTATGCAGCAGAGGCTTCCCGTTGAAGAACCATTCTACTTTCATGTTGGGGTCACCAACTGGCGCCAATTGACACTCGAACTTGGTCGAGTTCATTTCCACAAGTGAAGTCTGGCTCTGGATCTGCGTGACGAAGCGTGGTGGTTGTTTCTTGTCCACGTCGTACAAATCGTCCTCAGTAAGGAATACCTCCGAAGTGTACTTCTTGATTGTCGCCTCCATCTGGGTGAGAGCCTCAGACTTCTTCATGCCGCGTGGCACTTGGTTCTGCAGGATTATGTCTGGTAGCTCTGGAAAACATTACAAACAGTTGTAAAGTCGTATCCAACATCTTACTAATTAAAAACACGTTTCTGAAAACTTGATGTGATGACGAGATCTAGTGAAACTACGAGAAGGCGCATTGTCAATTTTCAATTAGATGATTCGAATAGTTCTTTCTGTTCTGGGCTACGGTTGGTACATTTAGCAAATAAAATATAAGGTTGTTCTAGAAAATCCTATCATTAATTTCATCTGCGCCGCTCAATATTTATGAAATCTAAAATTAATAGTAGTGGAATAAAGATTATTAAGTGGTGTAAACTTACGTTTGCAAGATACCGTCGCCTTAGTGAAGTCCTCCCCGAAGTCATTGACAGCGCGACACACGTACTCGCCAGAATCCTCAGCATAAACGTACAGGATGTCGAGTGATACGAAACCCATGTCGTAGACAGTACGGTAGCGATGGCCGGACGGCAACAGTTTGCCATTTCTGTACCACTCGATGCGCAGCTTCGGGTCTTGTTTGGGTTCCACACGACATTCGAATCGAATACTCTCCGACTCCTCCACAGTATGCGATTGGATCTGCGTAATGAACTTGGGCGGGGTATCAATCACCGGTTCCTCTTTGGGTGCATCGTGCACACGACCACGCTCCAGTTCCTTAATCTTCTCGCCGCTCATGCCCTGCGGTAGCTGCGAGTCTAGCACGACGTCGCGCCGAGCATTGCACGTCACCTTGGCAACGGTTGTCGCCGAGCCCCAGCGGTTGGTGGCGCGGCACACGTATTCGCCAGAATCACGAGCGTACACGTAGTCGATGTCCAAAGCAATGAAACCGAAGTCGTTAAGCATGTGTACGCGAGATCCCGTAGCGAACGGACGTCCATTATGGAACCAGTCAATCCTCATGGTCGGGTCGCCGACCGGTTCCACGCGGCACTCAAAGTGAACCGGACCGCCTTCTGCGACATCCAGATTGTCCTTGATTTCCACTACAAATTTGGGCGGGTTGGGCTTCTCGTCTTCTTCAGTGATCTCTTCGCGTTTGTGAAGAGTCTCTTCTAGTTTTTGAATGCTCTCGGTGCCAGATTTGAAGTGAGACGGTAATTGAGGTTCCAAAATAATTCCTTGCCGTCCCTTCACCTGGAGTTTGCAAGATACGGTTGCTTCGCCGTGGCGATTTGTCGCTTTGCATGTGTAAAGTCCGGCGTCACGCTGGTAAACTCCGCCTATTTCCAAAATTACAAAACCAAAATCATTTATTGTTTTAACTCGAGAGCCTGTAAGTAAAGGTTTGCCGTTATGGTACCACTCCACCCTCATGCTAGAGTCGTTGACCGGAACCAGGCGGCACTCGAAGTGCGCTGATGAATTCTCCGAGAGGAGGAGGTCCACAGGAGTAGTGGTGAATTCAGGCGGATTGCCACTTTCAGCTTCGGGAGTTGCTGGGTCAGTTGAGCCAGTGTAGCCTTCAAGAGCTGCGATCTTGTCAATCGTACCCTCCATGCCCTTCGGCAACTGAGACTCTAAGATGATGTTCCGTTTGCCAGCAACCTTCATCGTAGCAGTGGTGACTGCTTCTCCGTAGTCGTTGTAAGCTCGGCAAGAATATTCACCGGAATCTTCCGGGTATGTAGGGGAAATTTCGAGGATGACAAACCCAAAATCGCAGAATGTTCTGAATCTTGAACCGGTCTTAAGTGACTTGCCATTCCAATACCATTCAACCTGGAAAAAAATTAACACACGAATGTATTACGTATATATACACTATTACACGATATTATTGAAAAATAAGGCAATATTAATATGTATTGTCTAACCTTCAACTTGGGATCATCGGTTGGAGTCAATCTAGCTTCAAAGTGTGCGTTCTCGCCCTCTCTGAGATTGTCGATGTTAGACAAAGGTGTTGTGAAGACCGGTGCTTTACCGCGTTCTTCTTCTACCGCCGTATCCTTTCTGCGAACCATTGAATCCTCCAATGTTTGCAATTTCTCCAACCCACCTTCCATGCCCTGCATACAAAAGAATACCAGTATAAAGATATATTTAAAAATATTATACAACCTTAAAATGTTTGTTCGTTGGTGAACTGAACTTACCCGCGGCAGTTGCGAGTCCAAAATCAAATTTTCTTTCGACGTGCACTTCAGAGTAGCTTTAGTGGAGTCCGTGCCAAGCTTGTTAGTGGCGACACATTCGTATACTCTTGAATTCTCCTCGTAACAGTACAAAATGTCCAAAATCACAATTCCAAAGTCGTGGAACGTGCGGTATCTGTGTCCGTGTGGAAGCTTCTTGCCGTTGTAGAACCACTCTACTTTCAAGTCAGGATCGTCTACGGGAACTAATCTAGCTTCGAAGTGAGCACTCTGCCCTTCCACTAATTTCGTTACATCTTGTATTTGTGTTATGAATTTAGGCGGTTCAGCGGATCGTGCGGGCTGTGACTGTTGTTGCTGTCCCTTCGCGTTCTCCAATTCTCTCAGCTTAGCGAGAGAATCGGGCTGTAAGCTGTCCAAGAAGACTCCACTCCTTCCGTACGCATTGATTGTGGCTTCGGTGAAATCTTCACCGTACTTGTTAAAGATTCGGCACACGTATTTGCCGGTATCGTGATTCTGTGTGTATGCAATATCTAGCATAACGAATCCGAAATCTGATACAGTCTTAATTCTATTGGAATGGCGCATGAGTTGGTCATTATGATACCATTCAACCTTTAGGTCAGGATCATCAACCGGCACGAAGGTACACTCGAAGTGCGCAGATCGTCCATCTTTTACATCATCCAGATTCTGAATATGAGTCGTAAACCTGGGCTTCATTCCCTTGCTCTTATCGACGCAATGTAGCTTGCAGCTGATCTCAGCCTGGCCCCATCTGTTGGTAGCCCTGCAAGAGTACACTCCGGAATCCGTCTCTTTCGTTCCCAAAATTTCTAGAACAACCATACCGAAAGCGTATACGGTGCGGATACGATGGCTAGCTTCGATGGTTTTGCCATTGTAGAACCACTCGATGACCATACTTTGATCTCCGGTTGGAATCAAAGAAGCTTCATAGTGCGCTATTTGGCCCTCGCCGATGTCAGCGATATCTTTGAATACAGTAGTAAATTCAGGTGGCCTACCAGTGTCATCATCAGGCTTCAGGCCTGGCTCCTTGCGCAGAGCATCTTCCAAGTTTTGAATCTTTTCCAATCCTTCAGTACCTTTAGGATGTTGAGTTCTTTCAATGAGATTCTCCTTGCTGATGCAAACGATTGTTGATGAAGTGAACGCTTCGCCTCTCTTGTTGTAAGCTTTACACGTGTAGATTCCACTGTCTCTTTCGTAGACGTCGGTCAGATCCAGAGTGACAAAACCAAAATCACTAGTGAATTTAAATCTGGATCCATGCTCGAGAACTTTGCCATTGAAGTACCATTCAATCTTCAGGTTAGGATCATTCTTGGGTTCTACTTGGCCTTCAAGGTGTAGAGGTTGACCTTCGATGAGTTCATGTTCAGGTGCCACCGGTACAACCCATTCTGGTTTGGGATATTCGGCATCAGGAAGAGAAGACTTCCTTCCCTTTGCTAACCTAGCCTCCTCGGCTTGCTCGACTGCTTCGAGACCGGCCTTGCCTTGTGGATGTTGAGTGTCGAAATAAATGTTCTTATCGCCGGTACATCTCAGTGTGCCGGAAGTTGTAGCCGAACCTTTGCTGTTAGTAGCCTTGCAAGTATAAACTCCAGAGTCTTCTTCATAAGTATGTGTAATATCCAATGCCACATAGCTGAAATCGTGCGTGCTCTTGTACCTGGTACCGGAGGGTAAATGTTTATTGTTGAAGAACCATTCTATCTTCAAAGTAGGATCTCGCGACGGCTCGACGTTGCATTCGAAATGAATGTTATCACTTTCCTTGCACACGATATTATTTAAGTGTGAGATGAAGACGGGTGTCTCGTAGGTAGGTTCGGGTGCGTCAGGTTTACCAGGCTTCGGTTGTTCAAGGGCGCCAATTCGGTCTAGTGACTCCGGATGGAGGGTATCCCCGAGCAGCCAATGGCGATCCTCAATTTTAAGCGAAGCTGTGGAAACTGCTTCACCTAAGAGGTTGGTTGCCTTGCATGTGTATATTCCAGAATCATCCATTCTCAGCCCATTGACGGACAGTGTCACCAGACCAAAGTCGAAAGTGCTCTTGAGCCTGGATCCAGTGGTTAAAGAAACTCCATTCTTGAACCACTCAATCCTTAAGTTAGGATCAGCTCTCGGTTCAACTTGAGCTTCTAGGTAGACGTGTTGCCCTTCTACTAGTTTGTCGTAGCTCTGGAGATGGGTCGTGAAAATGGGTGCCTGTTGAACACCGGTATCGACGAACATTTCCGGTACCTTATTCATCGCAGCTTCCTTAAGCTGGATTTTCTCCCAAGCCTCTGGTCTCATAGATGAATCGACGATAGTAGACTTAGTCTTAACCTTCAGAGAAGTAGATGAAACCGTACTGCCCGCTTTGTTGATAGCTTTGCACATGTAGATGCCTTCATCAGATTGTACCACAGAGTTGATATCCAACGTAACGAATCCAAAATCGTGTGTAGTACGGAATCTTGATCCTGAAAATTAAAAATAACTCAAGATACATTTTCATAGTCCTACTGTTGCTTACCATCAGGTAAGGTGGTGGCCAAAAACAGACCTATAAATGACTAAAATAATAATAAATTAAACTGAATAATATTTTCAAATTAAGAGAGCACAACACCATGCCCAACTAACTTCGTAAAATGGCTATTTATGTATTTATAACAATACTTGCAATACGATACTCATTACTTTAGGTAAGTTGTAATACTTTAATGGGAGAAATAAAAATTCAATTAGCTTCTTACCCATTTTAAGTTCAACTCCGTTGATATACCACTCGAACCGCATGCTGGGGTCGCCGACGGGGACAACACGTGCCTCGTAGTGAGCGTGTTGGCCTTCCCATAGCTCTGAGGGCCCGGTAAGGACCTGAGTGAAGATAGGCTTCTCAAAGTCTCTTTCGGGTTCATCGGGCCTCGACTCCATCGGGCGCTCCAGTTGCTGAATCTTCTTCATGCCTTCGGGATGCTGCGTGTCCATCTGAATAACTGCCTGGGCTGAAATCAATCACAGTGTTTTTAATACAGTCCCTTCTTTTTAAATATGTTTTACAAGATTAGGAATACCATCATCTAAAAATAAGTAAGTATCTTTATACATTTTGAACAAAGTTTACTACACGAAAGCATCTGTTTAGTTTTTATCTAAATATACAAATATTTTTGGAATCGTATTTAGCGAAAATAAATGAACGTAAATACCTGCTAAGCCGAGGGTTACACCTCGGGGCATAGCTAGTTTAATTATAAAACTTAATAAATAAGAAAGTTCTTACTTTTAATCTTCATAGCAGCCGTGGTGACCGCTTCGCCGAGCAGGTTGGACGCCCTGCACATGTAGACACCCTCGTCCTCGGCGCGCAAGTGCGTGATCGTCATCGAGACGTAACCGAAATCATGCGTCTTCGTGATTCTCGAGCTGTCTTCGATGAGCTTCTCGTTTCGGAACCATTCCACCTTGAGCGTAGGATCGCCCACGGGGATCAGCCTGCAGTCCAGGTGAGCCGTCTGGCCTTCCTGGATGCTGTCGATATTCTGGAGTGGCTGTGTGAACACAGGCCGCTGGCGAGTGACTGGTTCCGGAACCTCCGGCCGCTTGAATGGCTCGGCCGATTCCAGCTCTCGAATCTTCTCCAACCCTTCGGGACGTTGGGATTCCGATATAATACTGCCTTTTGCGGTTACCGTCATAGATATAGCGGAAGTGCACTGTCCGAGGGCATTAATAGCCTTCACGGAGTATTCGCCGGCGTCTTCCGGTACGCAGTGTTGTATATCTAGCGACACGTAACCAAAATCAAAAGTGATATGGAACCGCGAAGCGGATTGTAGGGCTTGGCCGTTGTGATAAAATTCGATCCTCAGGTTAGGGTCATGGACGGGTTCGACTTGGCACTCAAAGTGTGCTGTCTGCCCTTCAAAAACGTGGGTGGTGCCTCGAAGCTCCGTCACGAAACGCGGTGGGCCCACCTTGGGTTCCTCCACCTCCATCCTGGTGTGGTGGCCCTGGGCCTCCAGTTGCTTAATCTTTTCCAACCCATTGGGATGTTGAGTATCGTATATTATATTCCTGTGCCCTGTAACAGATTCAGATATTATTTATAATGTCTAGATGCATGGTTTTCCATAACTCAAACTTTAAGTTTTAGGAGGTGGATTGATTGATGGCAAAAATGAAAATATATTACCAGACAATAATTACCGGAATGCACAAAGGACAATAAGAATAGTACTACATACTCGTACAATGTTTAAAAGTCATAGTTGGCTTTTTTTGTTTTCCTTCAGCCACGCCTGTATCGATAAATCTCAATTTAAATGAGTATGTTAGAGTTTAAAAGATATTTTTACCTGCAACCTTCAACGTGCATGTATTAACTGCTTCGCCGAGTTTGTTGGTGGCTTTACACATGTACGTTCCTGAATCTTCGGCGTAGCTGTAAAGAATGTCGAGGGCTACGTAGCCGAAGTCATGAACGGTTCTGTATCTATGGCCAGTCTTGATCTTCTGGCCGTTAAGGAACCACTCGATCTTCAAATCGGGGTCGTTGATCGGTTCCACTCTGCACTCGAAGTGAGCGCGGTCTCCCTCCTTCAAGTGCTCAAGGCTAGTGAGTGCGGTAAGGAATACCGGCCTCTGGCCAGGTTTCTCTTCTTCCACCGCCTTTGGCCTTTCATATTTCTCTAGTTCTTGAATCTTCTTCAATCTCTGTTCGTCCAGCGTATCGAGGTATAATCCAGATTTGGCTAAAAATAAATCAAATTGTTACAAGTTCAAATTTAATACGAATGCTTCACTAATTAAATCTAGTGTATTTATACAATTATGATTAACTTGTCTTTTCTTTATTTTACTTGGTCTTTTGAATGTTTTTATTACGTGGAATTTATTATATATGTTTTATTACTTCACTAGTTGTATAGACAATAACATCTTGTGTGAATAATTAATTGAAGTTTTACAAAATTAAAGGTTAAGATCTCAGTTAAGATAAAACATCATCAAAGCTTTATATTCCCAAGTTGGTATGGCGTTTCGAATGCCAAATATAGAATGAAATGAAATACTCGTAATGAAACAAAATTATGTTTTCTATAATCTACTGACCAGCTACTTTCACCGAGCTCGTTGTTACAGCTTCTCCAACAGCGTTAGTCGCTTTGCACATGTAAGTGCCAGTGTCTTCTGCATACGCGTAAAGTATATCGAGAGCGACGTAACCAAAATCATAGGTGGTCTTGAATCGATGGCCCTGTTGGATTGGCCTGCCATTGCAGTACCATTCAACCCTCATTGTGGGATCATTGACTGGAGTCAAAGTCGCCTCCAGGTGAACAGGTTTACCCTCAGCTACTTCTGCGTTCTTCAGGGGTTTACCAAACTGAGGTTTTTCAGCTATAAACGCATCGTCATGCTGGACACGTTTATTTCTGCTGTCATCTTCCAGGTACTGAATCTTTTCAAGCGCGCTCTCATGTTGCGTGTCTCTGATGATAGATTCCTTAGCTGAAAAAAAATACATCCATTAATACTCATACTTTAGTGAAAAAGAGAAGGGTAACATTTTATTATTAAATTAATCTTCTTACATTGTACATTCAGTTTGATAGACGATATAGCTTGTCCCAAATTGTTGATCACTTTGCATGTGTATTCGCCAGAATCTTCTCCGTAGACAGTGAGGATATCCAAAGCAGCGAAGCCAAAGTCATACGCGGTACGGTACCGGTGTCCGCTCTGTAGGACTTTTCCGTTGAAGTACCACTCCACACGCATGTTGGGGTCTGGGTACGGCTCAATGCGACACTCGTAGTGCGCACTCTGGCCCTCCATCAGTTTGGTAGGTCCATTCAGCTGGGTGATGAAACGTGGCGCCTGGTTTACGGCCACCTCTACGTCTTCTCGTCTTTGGTAGCGAGACGTGTCTTCCAACTGCTGGATCTTTTGAAGCGCTGTTTCGTGCTGCGACTCCAGTTGCAACGATGCTTTAGCTGAACATACAAATAATTACTTAATTCCTTGGGGAAATTAAAATAATAACGAATCCAAGACAAAATGTATACAAAATGCTATTCAGAGTACAAATATTACAAAAATCTTACATTGCACAAACAACGTAGATGACGTGACTGCCTCTCCCAGCTCATTGATCGCGCGACACGTGTACGTGCCGGAATCTTCGGGGTTTACGTATTTCATATTCAAGGCGACATAACCGAAGTCGTGCATTGTCGTCAAACGATTTGCTAAAATTGAAACAATTTATTTAGTTAATTATAGTCGACGTAAATTGCAAATGTATCTATTTTGAGTTTAAGATATTTATTTTACTTACAAGCTTCGATAGGCACCCCATTTCGCAACCACTCTACTCGCAATTTAGGATCGCCCACAGGAATGAGCCTGGCTTCGAAGTGAGCTGCTTGGTTTTCTGCCACGCGGAGATCCTTCATCGGCATAGTAAAGACCGGAGCTTGAGTGACATGCTCATCTTGTATCCCATGCCTCTGGTACCTGGATGTATCTTCCAGTTGGTGCAATCTCGGAAGGGCGCCTTCGTGTTGAGATTCTAGATAAATCGATTTTTTGGAATGTACTACTGCTATTCCTGAAGTAACAGCTTCACCGAGCGCATTAATGGCTCTGCAAGTGTATGTTCCAGAGTCTTCAGGCAAGCAGGACATAATGTCGAGAGCCACGAATCCAAAATTATTCGTCTCTGTAAATCTAGAACCGCTCTTAAGTGGTTTATTGTTATGATACCATTCTACTTTCATGGTAGCATCAGATACAGGAATTAACCTGCATTCGAAGTGAGCTCTCTGTCCTTCCTTGATTTCAACGTTTTTCAAGGAGGTTGTAAATATAGGCGCCTGCGTAGTAACTTCATCAATATAGTCAGTCCTGTGATATTTGGACCGGTCCTCCAGATGCTGGATTTGTTCCAATCCCGCCTCGTTCTGTGTGGCTCTGATAATATCTTGAGTGCTACGGCAGCTCAGTTTGCAACTGACTTCATCAGTACCGACTAAGTTCACGGCTCTGCAAGTGTAGACTCCGGAATCTTCCGCGATCAAGTCAATTATATCAAGAGCTACATAGCCAAAATCATGAATAGGCCTAAATCTGTGACCGATAGTTACCGGTTGCCCGTTCTTAAACCATTCTACTTTCAAGTTGGAGTCTGTGACTGGTTCGAGCTTGCATTCAAAGTGGACATGTTGGCCTTCTTTAACATTCTCAATCGATTTCGGTCGAGTCACAAAGTGTGGCTTGATTGTCACAGTTTCATCAACGACGTCAGACTTTTTATAGCGAGAGGCGTCTTCTAAATATTGAATTTTTTCGAGTCCAGAAGGATGTTGTGACTCGAAAATTAAATCCTTTTTAGCGATGACACGCAGCGCACACGAGGTTACTGCTTCACCGAGTTGATTAGTGGCCTGGCACGTGAATACACCTGAGTCCTCCGGGTAAACACTCAAGAGATCTAAAGCCACGTAGTCGAATTCATAAGCTGGTCTGAATCTGTGTCCTGTTTTAATGGGTCTGCCGTTACAGAACCAATCGACCCTCATCGTCGGGTCACCGACTGGCTGCAGTCTGCATTCTAAATGTACATTAGTTCCTTCCACAGTTTCAATATTATGTAATGCCCTCGAAAACTGGGGTGCTTGTTGCACTGTAATATCTTCATGTGTTTGCCTGCTTCTACGAGCAGCGTCTTCTAGCATTTGAATTTGTTCTACGGCTTGTTCATTCTGCGTATCGGTAAGAACATCTGACCTCTCGATGACACGGACCATCGCAGACGTGTGGGCAGAACCCAGGTGGTTAACTGCGCGTACTGTGTATTCTCCTGTATCGATCGAGGTGGCATGAATTATATCCAGTGCCACAAATCCGAAGTCATAGTAAGTTCTGAATCGAGATCCTACAGTAACGGCACGTCCATTATGGAACCATTCCACACGCATCGTGGGATCACCCATTGGTTCTAACCTGCACTCAAGATGAATATTTTTACCTTCCGATACTGGTTGGGGGTCGGAAAGAGGTTGTACGAACACAGGTTTAGATTTCGATATTTCTTCAATTTGGTACATAGGCTCAACAAACTTTGATTCCTCCATTTGACGAGTCTTTTCGTAAAGCCCACGATGAATACTTGATGTGTCGATGCTTGATCTCGCTGAAATTATAAGTAAAAATTAGTGAAAAGCACCGACAAAAATGTTTTGTAAAATATTAGCAAACGTGTTTTGTAGAATAAATACTTACTTTCTACAGTCATAGAGGCACTGAGCTGGGCCTCGCCAAGGGCGTTGCGCGCAACCACAGTGTAGACGCCGGTATCTTCAGCGCGCACGTTAGAGATATCAAGTGCTACATATCCGAAATCATGGTAGGTAGCAATTCGGTTAGCGCTCTTAATCTGCTTTCCGTTGAAATACCATTCGATGGTCATGGTTAGGTCACTTTGAGGTTCCACTCTTGCCTCGAAGTGCGCGCTTTGGCCCTCTACGATTTTGTTAGTACCCTTCAACGGTCCCAAGAACCTGGGCTTCTGAGTCACTCTTGTTTCTTCTTCCGCTCGTCTCGAATATTTACTGGAATCTTCCAGGTGCTGAATTTTTTCAAGGCCGCCAGGGTGTTGCGACTCAGCAATAATATCCTTTTTCGTGATTATTGTCAAATTAGCGTTCGTGGTCGCCTGACCAAGAGCGTTATACGCTCTACAAGTATAATGTCCTGCGTCATGCACTGTTACCGATTTTATCGTTAAAGCAACATATCCGAAGTTAAAGAATGTAGTGATTCTTGAACTTGCTTCGACGGGACGTCCGTCTTTCAACCACTCCACCCTTAAAGTGGAATCGCCAACTGGCTCTAAGCGAGCCTCGAAGTGGGCGAATCCGCCTTCTTTAATATTAATTTGATCCTTGATGGGCGTTTTGAACTCTGGCCGCTGAGTGCTTTCAGGAGCCTCCTGGTAATATTTCTGGTGTTGTTGTTGTTGATATGCTTCTAATTGTTCAGTCTTTTCGATGTATCGTCGCTGTTCTGGTATACCCAAGTCTGCTGTAACCGTACTTCTAGCGGCTACACGGATGGAAGCGGTACTGATGGCTTCACCTAGTTTGTTAACAGCCCTCACTGTATACGAACCTGCATCTTCAGCCCGTAGGTGCATGATGTTAAGGGAGACGTAACCGAAGTTGAAGATTGACGTGATTCGCGAGCTGGCTGTTATGGGCCTGCCGTCCTTGTACCACTCCACTCTCATAGTGGGATCACTGACCGGAGTAAGCTGTGCCTCGAAATGTGCATTTCGACCTTCTTGAAGTTCACCAAGATCTTGAAGTGGACGGATAAACTGTGGCCTCTGTGAACTTTGTTCCTCAATAGACTCCTGGTGTTGGTATCTGGAGTAATCTTCTAATTGTTGAATATACTGCAGACTTTCGGGGTGTTGGCTAGTCCTTTCAATTGTAGCCCTCGGGGTTACTTGAAGTATAGCTTTCGTTTCTGCTACGCCTGTAGCGCTGACAGCGCGACAAGTGTATTCGCCACTGTCTTGCATGTTTAGACTTAGCATATCTAGCGAAATGTAGCCAAATCGGAATATAGAAGTAAACCTAGAACCTGAAAAAAAGATAGAGATTAGTCACTGTATTATACCTGATCTTATAATGATAAATTCAATAGTAAACTAATATTGATAATACTTCTAGTAATCAATACTTACTAGCTTCAATACTTTGTCCATTCTTTAGCCATTCTATCTTCATTGTCGGATCGCCGACTGGTTCTATCCTTGTCTCGAAATGTATTTTGCCACCTTCCATCTGGGAGACGCTCTTCAGTGGCACAATAAACTGCGGCGGAGGATAGACACGGTCTTCTTCACCTTGAGGAATGTAGGGTCGTGCCCTTTCCACATGCCTAAGATATATGATTTCTGGTCCAGGAGCAGGTCTAAAAGAAAACAATTAGAATCAGTATCGTCACACGATGGATATAATTAATTATCAATGAAACGAATGTATATAATACTTACTCTGGCTCGATAATTTTAGTAGGCCTTGGTAGGTGCAGACGTTTCTGCTCGGGCGGAGGCTCTTTGGGTACTTCAACATAGAGCCTGGCCCGAGTGGCTGTGGAGCCTGCGACGTTCTGGGCGGTGCACTGGTACCATGCCGCATCCGACGCCTTGGCTCGCGGAATGTCCAGTGTCGAGGCTCCACCTTCGGTATTAATTCGTAACTCTGGATTGGGTATAATCGGGACGCCGTCCTTCTGCCATGTGATGCGCGGTGTGGGCGTGCCAACCGCGCGCGCATTGAGCGCTACGGGTTCGCCTTCACGCACACTGAGTGTCGTGAAACGCTCCACGAACTTGGGGGGCAACCACTTGTTCCTTCTCGATCACATTCAGTCTACACTGGAACGAGGTCTCGCCCGTCTTATTGCGTGCCACGCACGTCACCACACCGCTGTCCCCAAGAGAAACGTTTGTAATCATAAGTGCGTGATTACCAGATTCGTTTACTAATATCTTATGATTATAATCGTCTCGTATCTGTCTATCGTTAATGAACCACGTGACTTCTGGGTAAGGCCTGCCTGTAACGCGGCAATCGAATCGCGTCATTTTCCCCTTCTGTGACATCTCTGTCTTGGCAGACCTTCACGAATTGCGGCGCGAGCGCTTTTTCACTTACTTCTAATCTTGCTTCAGTCTCTATTTGTTGAGTATCGGTAACATATTGCGATTTTTGGTCCTGTACGTAAGTTTCTTGCGGAGATTCAACGGCGAGGTACGCCGAAGTCACAATGCATCCGTTAGGATTTTCGGCCAAAAGTGTGTAGTGGCCGGAATCAGATTTTTGCGTATTTCTTACCCGGAGTACGGTCTGATTGTGACTAGTGATGATTTCGTGTTTGCTCGAGTTAACGATCCTCTGACCGTTCTTGAACCAGGACACGCGCGGGCGCGGGTTGCCCGACAGCTGCACAGCGAACTGCGCGTCGGCTCCCTCTTGCAGCTTCGAATTGCGAGGCTTCTGAGCCACTTTCGGCGGGGAGACCGCACCCAGCGACTTATCCACCTCAGTGGTGATGGCGATATCGCTTTCTCCCACATAGCGCTTCGTGATCGACTCCCGGAACGAGACTTCCCGGAGGAGCCTGTACTCGAAGGTGTCAACCTTGAAGTCTTCAAGGGAGGAGTGGTCGGTGCCGTTAGTGTACCCGACCTTCTGGGAGTGGCGCGACTGCTCGGTGGAGTAGCCCTGGGTGCCGTAGGTCTTATGTTCGACGCTCTCGCTGGTGTGCGTGTAGCTCTGGTGGTGCGCGTGGTGCGCGGGCGGCGCGGGCACGCCCTCGGGCTGGATGTACACGGAGCAAATAGCCTCGCCGTAGTGGTTCCGCGCGGTGCACGTGTACTCGCCTTCGTCGCCGGGGCCGATCTGCTTGATGAGCAGGGCCACGTCGCCGGTCTGCTCGTTGTAGCTCATGCTGTACTTGTTGCACTCGACGAGCGGCGCCTTCTTGCGCGTCCACGACACCGTAGGCGTGGGATTTCCGCGCAGCTTGCCCTCGAACTTGGCGTTGCCGCCCTGCGCGAATCGCGCATTCTTGAAGATTTGCTCGAAGATGGGCGGCGAGGGGTCGCCGGGGCGGGTGCCCGCCGCAGGTAGCGCTGCGCCGCTTTCCACTGTAACAAACAAAATATTGCTTTAATGATTTTGCATTATTCTTGCATATCTCACGGTGTTAATATTTAAAATGATTAATGGTGGTTTAAGGAACGCGCGGGACACGGGATGAACGCCAGCCAAGTATATTGAATTATTATCTAAACTTGAAAAATATTAATTAATTTGAAGTATTCAATTTCTTTGGAAAGTATGGAAGTCTTGACAATCTCTATGCCTTTTTTCCGAATCTACTACTTATAAAGATATAAGTGCATAGATCTAGAACTCCGATGGAAATAATAATTTTGTTATAATATGTCACTGATACAAGAGTTGTCACAAGCATAGTAAACATTGCTTTCGCAAAAGAAATTGCAATCCGCAAAGCAGTTTTGTTAATAATAGAAAGTACTAGTTACAATTCGCAATATGATCATCATCCATAGTTTAGCGACTTGTTTAGATGTTGTCTTCGCGGCCTGGTATCCAGGCCAGCGCGCGCGCAGGACATGACTCGTTTTAATTGGCCGGTACACAAATAATGCGCGTACGTACGAGTCTCGAAATAGTTGTGCAATAAATAAGACATTCCTGGAAGGAGCTCGCGGCTGAGTCACGCGAGTCGGGGCTATTTCAGGCGCCCGCACTGGCTCGGATCTTGTTACGTTCGCCGTTTTCGTGGACTATGTGTGATCTATCGCTGCAATATCAATGTGGCCTCGCTTTGCGTGCATAGGCCGCATAACGAAGCCTGTCTGTCGAGCCCGCGGGCTGAACTCACAGCTGCGCCTGACCACTCGCAATTTTGAAACTCGGTTTCCTTTAACCCTGCATCGAAATGTCAACATACTCTCAAAGATAAGGAACTTTATAAAGAACATTGTTCGAGTTCTTTTAAATCATCATGACAAGATGTTACCAAAGCGTGCTCGAGTTTGTGACGGATTATATTAGTTTCAAATTTTCTAAAATGGTTACATAGTGTGCATGCACGACCGGCGTAGTTGTCTAAGTTATTTTGTCTAGCAGCTTTATTGCAATGACGTAGCGTGTGCACGCAATCCCTGACATTACACAGCACTCGCGGACCGGTCCGCAAGCACCGGCCAGGCGAGTGGCCGGACTCACTGTGTAACCCCTGCATCTCACCGTTGCTCTTTGCAATACACGATATTGCATAATTTGGGAAGACTTGCTTGTAACTTTTATTCTAGGTTAAAGCACATACTTGGTCTGATACTTTATTTTGTATTACGGAATATTAACATTATCCCAGCTAACTTTATCATACGAGTACATATATTACTCCAACTAAAATTGTCGTATCATTGTTGTGGTCGCTTTGTTGTCTGAACCGATTAGTTAACACTTCTTTGAGATTAACGGGAACGAAGAAACGGGCAGTGACGAAAGATTAGATTCATTTTGTCCAGTATAAAGTATCGCAATAAAGTACTGACAACAGTTCCTACTCCCTTAGAAATCGTAATATAATAATAATTCATGTACTAATACCAAACATAAATTAAACCATAGTACAAAGCCCTTCATTAACTAAACGGCTATTTTAGTTCTTTCAAGGTTATCCTTTACTAGGTCAAGGTCACTGTACTCATAGAAAATAACACTGTTAATACATTGTAGACTAAAAAAATACCGAATAACGTATTATGCTGGGTTTTTGATAATTTAAATCGCATTTCAGATAGTAAAAAGAAACATTCGCAATTTGGGAAAAAATACGACTGGAAAATTTTCTCCTTAGGACCATACATGAGTATGTCCACTATCATCTTACTCTCGTCCAAGGAATTAAATAAATCGTTTTAAATTAATATATGAAGCAATTGCTAATGGTGACATTTTATTCATTAAATTTTTCAGTTGCGAAAATGAAGACTTTAGTTGACCCATTAAGTTAGTTCGCAGTTATGTACCGTTTGACTTTTTTTTATACCCCAAGTTCTAGTGGTGATATGATAATTAAAACTGTCATCATGAGATTTTGTGTGGGAGATAGGTGTAGAGTTGGCGGCCTGCCAAATATCGCACAGGAACGTTGTGAAATGGCATTCCAGAGCAATCAGTACGCATGTTACATTCAGAGAGGTTATGCAACGAGACGCGACGGCCACGTAGGGGGAATCGGTCGCGGGATCGACACTCGGTAGATACGCGTTTAGTTAATCTAGGTCAATAGCATATTCTCATTAACGCAACGGATCTACGGATCAATCCCAAACTCATGATCTAATAAGATCAGAATCTGATAAAATCCCTTCAGAACACCATTAGGTACAGACTGATGGTGAAAATATTGATATGGATTTGATATTTGCAACAGCACATTGTAGTATTGTTTTTTGTAGGAAAAAATCTCCACAGTTGAGTAGATCTCGTACTTTCAATAAAAATCTAACTAGAATTGTACCTACTCGCAACTACAGTAGGTTTGATCAAACCTGATGTGCCTTTTTAAACCTTGTGCAAATAAAATAAGGAGTATCTTCGAACAACGCGATCAGTAGCTATGAGAAACGAGTAGTGAGGCGGCGTGGTGCCATATGGTCGCTGGCCTCACAGTGAGCCGCCTTGGACACTTCTACGGTAATTATAGTTCCAGCGTGAATCTCACACACTAATGGGATTATCCCATATACTTAATCAATCCTACAGAAATATGAAGTGAAACAACGGAATGCAGCTAGTAGCAAGCAGATGTAAACATGACGGTACGCGCCGAGCGGCCAGCTGTTCTAGCAATAAACGGTTCTTGTGTACACAACAACCATTCCACTAGCGCTATTAAATTAAGGTAATCTTAAATCGATCGCACATACCTAGTTATTATTGGCAGTAAACAGAGGAAAATTGTAGAGCAGCTATATCGAGTTTAATTACTAACATGGATTTTTAAACCAAGTACTTAGGTACAATGTACATGTTATTAAATATGTTGTAGAAATTTGTAATCATAGTTTTTATTTTTTGATTTTCCTGTTTGGATAAATATTTTACAAAGGTTTAAACAATTTCTTTCTTTATTTGTTTGATTCAAAAATCTATGGGCTTTAATACTAGAGTGAGTCAGAGAGACCCGCTCAACCTGTCTACTATCTATTTGGCCTCTGATCCCTGGTCACGTCTCGCCGAGTTATATCGTTACGAAATCAGTTAGGACACAATAATTGCATGAACCATAATCATCGAAAGATAATCAATATTCTAGTAGTAACTGCACACGAGTGTTTAATCTACATTGATGAAAAATTAGGGTGTATAAGTAAATAAATATTACTACATTATGTAATCTTTGACACGACACGTTCCCAATTGAAAAAATAAATTAACTAGGATCAATAACTGGAATGGACGGTGAACGAAACTTAAAACACGCACGAATCAATACTAATTAGTACTAGCAATCTATTAGCTCCATACATGTACCAGTAGCGTCAGACATTAATAGGTACGCTTCGGGAATATCGTTAAAAATAATTGTTGTCTAACATTAGACTAACCGATCTCGCCATATTCCGATTAACGAACGTATATAAATTGGCTTCGAGTCAATTTATGGTCTCGAGATGATGGTTCTCAGGCGTCACTGAAAACGTCTAAGCAGTTAGGTACAGTTGAAATAGCTGGTTCGTGGGAGTTTGTAAGAGAGGGGTAGTATCGGTAATAATGGCTGGTAGACGTGACGGAACGTCTGCCCCACGGGCCCGCCGTCCGTTGTGGTGACGAGGACTTTCCGCGCGAACACAGATTACTTAGCAATTCCCACATCGAATGCTATCGTATTATTTGTCACGAGCGAGAAATCCGACCACGGAAGTCCTAGCAAGAAGTAGCGACCAAGAATGCGCGCCGCAAAACATAAAATATTGACGAGGGCATAGACCTAGAATCCGCAATCTACAGCACTGTACGTGGCTCGTTTGACGCATCAATGGACCAATCGCATTTAGTACTCTAGCTATAAAATGCGCCTGGGTGCGATGACATTAATTACTTAACGTGAATTACACTAGTAAATTACAAGTTATTTTTTTGATAATTTGTAACTGACGAAGTATTACCAAGAGTCTTGGTAATACGGAACAACCCGTGTTAAACTTAGTTACCGGCATTTTCGGACACGGGATAACGGGATAATATTCGTTTTTGATTACAACAAATTGGTTGTAATAAATTTTATTACGAGTGTAACTTGTTCTTGTCGTCTCAAATGTATGCGCCTTATTTAAAACATTAACATGTGTAATCATCTAGTAATGTGTTAGTGAATAATCGTTTTCAATCTTTGCTGTGGGTAATTCAGGTTAGATTCATTTTTCTATGTAAAAGTCGTGTCATTAGCACCGTGACAATTACGTTATTAATATAATAAGCAGCCCAGTATATGTTCTCAGTGCTGGGACTGGGGACCATTTTGATACATTTGGTCCAGTCTGGCCCTGGTCAAGTACGGGTTGGAGGATGACACATGTCCTCTAGAGATGGCTTTCTTGGAATATATCGGTTTCCTCGCGTTGTTTTCACTTTTTACGCTGGAGGTGATATTACAAGCTAGAAAATATCTTTAGTTGGAAAAGTACTCTGAAGACGTAGGCGGGATTCGAACTCACGGTCTCACTAGCGAAATCGGTCGTTGTCCTGCGCCATGCGTTCACGTTCTCTCGCTCCGTGACATCCGACAACTACAGCCAAAGGAAAAAGTAAGAGCTTACTCAATAACTGTTCGCGAGTTTAAAACCCGAGATGAAGATAAGAGCGGTAAAAGTGACCGCGCTGTCTCAGTTTCTTTTCAAGTACGGTATACGAGCGGTTAAGTCTGTTTGCGAAGGCTTGTGTATGTTTCGTGGCAGCTCCCGTTTAACTCTTTACACAAAACTTTCGCGTTGTGCACAAAAGATTTGAACGCGCGTACAGACGTCGTGACTCAGCCGACAGGGAATTAAGTAATATTGATTTTATTACCTCGAATCATACCATCGAAAGTCTCGACTTGCGCTTTCATTGTGAAACGCGCATCGGCGACTATTTGTAAACATGTATGAATATCAGTACTCATACATAATGGAGAATAGATTACTGATTTCTCTCTGAGAAATACAAACAGTATGATAAGATGTAACGGCGTACGGCTTTCTACCGCAGCGAATCTGAGCCGTGCGGTCGGCTCATAATACAATTTTTTTTTTTTTTTTTTTTTTTATTTTTTTAATAAATTAAAAAATATATCGATTTACGATATATTTTTTAATTTATTAAACTACATTTTTTTAAATCTTATTTAATAATGTACTTGTCAAATGCTGTAATCTAATTATTGTCAACAAAATACACGTCCATATAGTCATAACTCGAATAACTCGCCCCGAACCGTTCCTGGTGCACAATGTGTCACGCTGCGTAACCCTCTGCCTCAGAAACTCTATTAAAACGGGACTTTTGCTGGCCAGCTCATGTTACTAGGAATAACTTAGGTTACTTTAATTAAAAAAGCATAGAAAGACGCGAAAATATTCCGAAATGTAATATGTTGAACGGATTAATCATAAAAAATATAGCAGCGAGAAGTTCGCTGGTTCAGCTAGTACTGAACATTTAAACGGAGTGTGAGACGTCTCGGTGAAGAAGCTGCGGTTGACGATTTTGTCTTTATCGAGCATCGAACGTGTACTCGATTAGCACTGAGCAGTGGGATATAGAACACTATGAATGTTGGTGACGGTTAAGTTTTGAAACGAACAGCTATCTGCATGTCTCGTTAGCCACGGTTTTGAGTTATGAGAAATAGTAAAATTCAAGAAGCCACGCGAAAAACAGTAGTTTAATGAAATACTTCTACCAGTGACCAAACCCAACATTATTAAACCTATCAGTACCTATCGTAATCCGCTATAAATTCAGAACTTCTTTTAGTCAGTCGGCTGAAGTGAAATCAGCATTTGGTAAAAACACGTTTTATGTTATACATATAAGGAATTGCACGCTCTTTTTAACTCAAGATCAATGCGTTCGATTCTACATTGTGTTGACGAGGTATGAGTGACGCACGCACTTGGCCTGATACGAATAACCGCGAGTATTTAAAAGCTTAATTAGTCGTCATTCGAATTTTATGAATTCTATGCGAAATCGAAAATTAATAAAAATGTACTCTATAGTATGTCCAATGTATTATTGACATTGTTGTAAGCTGACACGGTTATCACACAAGTATGTTCAAATATGCATATTTATCGTGGTTAAATGGTAAAGCTAGTTCCCAGTATTTCGATGCAGTTTCATGCTTGCAGTTTACCCGTGAACATGGTACAAGAAACTACATACCGGAGACTCGTTCCACCGTATAACTCAGACTATTAATCCTCTAAATAATAACGCTAAGAGGGATGTATTTTTACGTATTTTACTTTATATTGAACCCTAATATTTTGTGTCAATAATCATTTTGAGTGATTAATTGATATTTGCTGCTGCAAATCCTAGAAATAACTGTCTATTTAAGTGAAATGTATATTTTAATTATATAAAATTTGTCTTTATTTTGACCACTTAGCACAACATGGGAGATATTGTGTCATTGAGACAGCTATGGTGTGAGTTATTGAGGGCGTACGAAGCATGTTGCGTGGTCGTGCGCACGCGCACGTCAGTGGGGGTGCACAGCGCTGGAACGTGATTTATATCATAGTTAATTTACACTTTCTTCCGCCTTGTACTCGCTAGTGAGGCTGGCTTGTGCAAACTAGATCCGCCCGTTCAGATTAACTTGTCCGTTGTTAGTTAAGCGAACCAGAACTACGCAATGAAACATTGTTTTATGCTTCGATTGAATATTATCTTTCGGATTACTCGACTTGAGCTCACCAACGTACATTTTCAAATACAGCATCAAATGTTGCCTTTTCTTTTTTCTACAAAAATAATTAAAAAAATGTGTTATAATCCTAAAGAGAAATGTCATACGTCAAAATACAAAAAAAAATATTAAGAAGTGACTGTAAATACTTGAAAATACAGCAGTTGTTTTCAAACAAAAAATATGATTGCTACTCTACAGAATGTTTCGAACAGCTGGTATTGTTTGCGCAATTTCAGGCTTATGCAATTGTAAAAGTGGACCATGATGGTGATATAGGCATGGACTCCTTAAATACCTATACCATATACATATTTATGTAAGTATCTCTGTATAACATAGTATATTATTTTGAGATTTAAATCTCATTTTTTTTTATTCTAACATTGATAAATACTTGTAGGTATATTATCGTATAATCGTTACGCGTTGAGACGGTTGTAATGAATGTATATTGCGTGATTAGATGACAGGCATCATCACAATATACGAATCAACAATCTAATTAACACGTTGTTTAAAAATTGTGTTTCAAATGAAGAATAAAAAAAAACCATATTCGGATTATAAATAGATAAATGTTTCGGTTTGTAGTGTTGTTCCGCTTTCACGCTCCTACGTATTGAATGGATGATAGAAGTCAGGTTGACAGGCTAGCTTTGGGCTATGAAATGTTAATGATTTCTGTTGGTTTATACGAAACTCTAAAAAAATATGAAAGAGGCGTTTTGTTTTGTTTTATTGTGTTGTATTTTAAAATTG
>JADLOZ010000134.1:0-25000 GCA_017562165.1 Ectropis grisescens | reverse complement strand
GAACACCTCGAAATCGAAATGATTGTACTTTGTTTGGTTTTAGTTCTAAGTTCTTGGTGTAACTAATTAGATAAGTAAGTTTTGCGAAAAAAAAAATTATTATTAATTATTATAAACCTATTACAATACTCCAACTATAAAGATACAAATATAGCCCGCTATTAAAAGCGTGTTGTGTTATTATCTTCGAACGTCTACAGAGTAACGTATCGGTAGAGACGGCTGCTAATAGCTTGCTAACATCACACTCGTTTTACAACCTTCCTGCACCAAAGCTAATACGTTATTTTAGCAGTTTCGCAATTAGTTTTAACCCCGCCCTTAGAGAGCATAGTTAAAGCGCTAGAAGTAATTAGCCTATTAACCCTAGAGGAGGTCTGAAGCCGACAGCATAATACGGAAGGAGTTTAATTACATATTCCGCTTCGGCTCCGATGAGCACTTAATGCTCTAATTTGACAGTAAATGCCTTCATTCAGTGTTGTTGTTGGAAAATTTTTGCTTGAAAAACTAAAATAGTATTGGGTTGATTGTTGTATGTGATTGCTTTTCTATGTGATCTTCGAAAGTCTACGGTAGATTTAAAATGGCATTGACTTTGATCTTGGTATATTATATAATTTCAAGGAAAAATAAAGAAGATTTAACTATTTAGTTAGACAATCGAAGAACTGGTCTAATCGCTTAGTTCAGCCAAAAATCTGTAAAATTTTAGAGGAAATTTGGTTGGCTATCGCAATTTTTGACGTTTGTGATGTTATACTAACACAAAAAGAAATTGAAAATAAGTCTTGTTTTGTAAAACATCGCATCAGGATCATGATATGTACCTATTGAAACTAATAGACACTTAAAGCTTAGACTGAGAGGATAATAGATAAGAATTTGACATAGATTTATAGAAGGAATAAATTACAAAAAAAACGAATTGACTAAATGAAACGATTGAAACAAATTAAAGCGAGTATAACACTTTTTCACAAATAAATCCATTGTTTTGTTCATAATTTCATCTAGGACCTACGTTAGGTTGATTTAGGAAGTCCTCTTTTCAAGTTTTTATCATTCGTTTATTTATTTAATGTGACACTCCGGAAAATTTTATTTAGTTATTTTTAATAATATTAGGTAACATCAGTACTGTAACTTTGTTGAAACCCGCTACTCACTGGTTTGTTTTTGGCGACTTAGATCAGTCAAAACTTGGCAACACAGCTCCATCATAACTTAGGTGTTTTATGCCTTAATTGCGTGCTGTACATGATATATTAGGAGAGATATATTATGGAGCAAAAAGGCCGGTTTTACGAGCGTAATTCCTATAAGGCTCTTTGTGCTAAGACCGACACCTGTACCTACAGCCTAGTGGCGGTAATGCCGGCTATTCATGGATTTACTGCTGGTCGTCCGGAAAAAGGGAATAAACGGACAAAATGCGGGTACATTATAACGCGCCGGTTGCGAAGTTAGAAGTTATTTATATTATCATAATAAATATCTTAAGGCAGATAGGCGTATAGGCTAAAGCAGCAAGCTCTTTGAATAGCCTTTCGACTACAAATTTAAAGCCTGGTAGAGTAGAAGATAAATTAAGTTATGTGCAAACATTAGTGAACATTTGAGTGACAGGACATGCTAGATGCACGTCTGATAGTGATAAAATACCATTACAGCCAGTTACGTACAGATATTTGAATATGATACGAGTAGTTCGAGTTACCCTTGACACTGCGCTACGCTCATCACTAAGAGATTTGCTATAACATATTATCTGGAAGCATTGCTCTCCAAATCAGAGCGCAGTAATGTTTATAGGTATGTAACTACTTGGCAAAAACTGTTGTACTTTCCCAAAGAGTCCTACCACTTCGAAACACCTGAAATATTTAACACTTATCTTTATAACATCATGCACATAATAATTTTTCGTTTGGACAGATCTTTATTACAAAACTAAACTACACTAAATGCCATCGATATAAATCAAAAGGTGTGCCCTAAGCACATTGAAATTGTTAACAAACTGCGTCTCTGTGTGTAGCGTGAGTGGTTTACAACTACCAATCTTGACCCATAGAATCGCTATCGGCGAGGTATGTTGCGGTTCTACTTATTTTGGTTGTTGATAACGAGTAGTGATAGATATAAACGTCCGGCGTTCACCGCTACCTACAACCGACTACAACGGAAAGAGTGAGCTCACTCTTCCCAACGATAACATAACCTGATCACCTGATGTTTGGGAGGGCACATCCATTTATATCGATGCATTTCGCAAAACCGAAATACCAGTGTATCACCCTGGCTTCGTTTAGGTGGTACTACTAATCTAAATGGCTGTTATATACTACTAGCAATCCTCCGTGATTTACCCGCGTAGTTATTTTCCCGTGATAAAAGTAGTCTATATGATATTTCAGTCTATAATCCTAGTGTTCCAAATTTTAACCCGATCTATTGAGACGTTCCAATGTGATTGAATAACAACACTCCAAATTTTCGCATTAGCTCCTTTTAGGGATTAACGTGAATTGCAAAAGTGAAATAATTTTTGAAAAGGGTTCATTCGTTTTTTTTTATTTATTTGTTTAAAGGAAATAATAATAATGAACACAAATCGTTAATCTAGCGGTAATCTATCGGTAATATTAGTAGTCAAAACATTAATTTTAATAAGAATTCGGATCCAAGTATAAAAAACCATACGAATAATGCTACGGTAAACTGCTTACAAGAGTAAGCAAGAAATAAACACTGTCAGTAAAAAATACATCAAAAGAATCCTCGTAAACCTAAAAACTGCTTACATTAGGTCGTCCGCAGTGAAAGCGTAAAACTGCAACGGCATACCCCAGCGCGGTTGAGCATACCCCGGGGAGTCAGTATAACGTAGCGTGAACTCGGTGTTGCCAACCCTGCCTTAAAGAAATAGGAGAAGCAACCGATTAGTGGAACTTAAAGTTCATTAGCAAAGTTTCGTAAATAAGTAAATAGGTATCGTATAGGTATCGTAGATAAGTAAGTAGGTGTATATCTTTTTTTGTTTTTAATTCAGCACATTGTGCACCTAGGTCACCAAATCTCTTGTGTGTTGGGTGTGATTTCGATGCTCATCCCAGACAAGTATTTTTGAGACGAAAATTGATGTTTTTCCTGTGTCTACATGTTGTAAGTATTTATAATAATTATTAAATTACGCCCACGATTTTACCCGCGTAGTTCCCGCCATTTTCTCGCCAAGATAATTAGCCTGTGTGCTAGTCCAGATTGTAATCCCACTGTGTCTCAAATTTCAACATCTCCGTAGATTTGTTCCGACATGATTGAGCTATTAACATCCAAACATTCGCGTTTGTAACATTAGTAAGATTACATTAGTTTCGTAGTGACTTCTGGCGAAGTTCCACAATATTGTCAACAATTGAACCACCAAGCAAACGTAGTAATATGCAGACGTTTCTTTATTCTGGAAGGGTAATGTTTATGGAGAATAATCACTAAAAGTATCAAACCAAATTTAATTTATTTATTCGGAACTTAAAAATAATGAAGTAATAGTCACACACAAAAATGTCACGGGGACTCGACAAATCAACGAATAGATCTTTTTAGATTACTCATATTATTAAGTGGTACGGTTTTCAAAAAAACTGTATACATACTGAAAAAATTGTACTGGCTACAACTGGCAGGAGATGTGGTGTAAAGTTTCGGGTATATGACTTGCCAAATAGGGTTTGCTTAGTAACACCTTGCAATATTGTAGGCACGGGTTTACAAGTTATTAGCCCAGTAACATTTAGGAGGTACTAAGCATTATCTTATTTGATAGTAGAATATTTTTTAAAAAATAAATAGTGACAAGACGAGCAAGACATGTGCCAGATGGTAAGCAACATACCTGCCACATAACAGCACGTGACGCAGCTATTGGGATATGAAGAGCCCAAATCATTACCTAGCACTGCACTCCGCTCGTCACCCAGAGATCTAAGATGTTATATCTCTAAGCCCTGTATTTTCTCTGGAAACATTGCCCTTCAAACCGGATCACAGCAATGTTTGCACATTACAGCTTGGCGGTAGAATAACTGGGATAGGTGTGGTACTTCCCCAGGCGGACTCTGCTAGGAGTCCTACTACTACAAATATAGATTAATGAAAAAAGTGCTTTTTAAGAGTGGCAAACAAAAAGTGTGTTACAAATAGGAAAGTTATTTCTGTTTTACATTTAATATCCTGTTCATATTGAAGCTTGCTGTTTATAGAGTGCTATCTGTTGGACACTATACAATGAAAGCTTTTCGTTTACTTATTTAGTCAGCATAAAATTGTTTCGTTAAAAAGTTTGGAAATCGATTAAACAGTTTTAATTATCAATATTATACCTAAATTAGTAATGTTGGTAATGATAGATTGGTTAAGAAAGATATAAGTATATTGTTATATATTTTTCGTTAATGTTAAATGTGATTAATCTATTTTCCTTAATTCACTTCCTATATTATGGTAAGTTGGGAAAACAGAAAATAGAAAATTGGAAAGCGAGAAATTTAGAAAAAATTTAAATTCTCTAAATGTTTTGTTCTAATAACCAAATCGAACTAACATACGAGTATCGTGTACGCTATCAATACAAGGTAGTGTTCATGCCAACAACGCAAAGTTCCATTCGAATCTATAGAGCACCTCATACGAGCCCTGGCGTATTTTAGTTTCATAGAAACACAATATTTAACTTAACAACTTCCATGAATTTAGGTGATCCCGGGTTATGGCCACTATAAACTAACGCTGAAACCCATATTTCATCTCGAGCATTCGTATGTCTCGTAAATAATACCAACTTACACTTAGCTGAGACGTGATGGCGTCGTTTCCGGAATGGTTCTTAGTTCAAATGCGATTTTAATCTCAAATTCTTAAGATTTCCTTTTTTTAATCAAAATCTATATAAAAATTGTGGTTAATCTATACTAATTCATAATTCATAGGAAAAATGATGTGTTCTTATTAATTAAACTATCTTAATTATTTTTTCATCATAAAAGTAACATCAGCTAAAGTAACTTTCTCATATTTATGTACGTTACTGGGAAATAGTTACTAAATATGATCGAAGCTATGATCAGAAACATAGTAAATTACAAAATACATTTTACATTGCCTTGGTTCGTCTAGCAGACATTTTGTATCAAATATTGAATGAGAATTTGCACTATTTTGGTACTGGTATTTCTATAACCAGCGGCAGCGCTTTGTTTTCACCTTTGCCATAAGTACTCTACGTTTCCTATGTTGGGACTCAGGGCTTTCTCCCGCAAATCCACCAAACTGGCCCAGTGGGGATTGATGGGTATGACATGTCCTCCAAAAATGTCTTACTTGGAAAGCCGGCTTTCTCACGATGTTTTTCTTCGCCGTTAGACACAGTAGTAATAACGGACATTTACCTATACTTGGAAAAGTACATTGCAATGCAGGCAAAATTCAAATCTATCACCTCACGATTGTAAAATTGGACGTACTGGCCACTAAGCTATACGACGTATAATTTGCACGTCTTTTGCTATATATCTTTGTTAGTTCCAAAATATTCCACGAATGTAGATCTTCAAGCCTTTATACTATAACCGTAATTTATCACCAGAGCCTATATTACGTAAACACCCAAATACGCTATGTCTATATTGCGAATGTCGCCAGATGATTGATAGTTTCCGTTTCCGTGTTAGTCTAAATTGGACTAATGTATGCCGAAATGGGTCGCGCCTGTAGCGGGACAGCTGAAGATATACTGGATTAAATTATTGGTACGAGTATCGAGCGGGTCTCATTTTGTTCCATTATTCTTTTAAGTTCGAGAGACAGACGTAATGGAATCGTAATAATACTTAGTTTTAACAGAAGCAATTTCAAAGATTGAGTCAAATGACAATTCACTTACTGTCCTGACCTACATTTTTATGTACTAATCTTGTTAATATTATTAATTTGATTTGGGAGGCCAAACCAAGGAGGCCAAGGAGGTTTGCCTCCCACTAGATGGATAAATGACTTCACAAAGGTTGGAAACTGTTGCTTGCAAGTTGCGCAGGACCGTTCGTTGAGGAAATCTTTGGGGGAGGCCAACGATATTTAAACAACAGGGATTTTAGGTCGGCGTGCAAAGAGGGCACCGCTCAACAACCGCCAAAGCGCCACACGCCAGGCAATTTTACGTCAGTCGATGTATGGACTTTGCAACCTACCGGCCGCATTGAGTTCTCCCCTATGATGGTGTCTTGCATCGTAATATCGTGCAAAAATTACAACAAAAGTGAAAATGAGATGGTATATCATATTTTCAGTACGTACATCATTATTTTGTCAATTAAGGGGCGGTAATACTCGAAAAAGCAATTTATAAACAATTATTTACTAAACTTCAATTCCAAGTATCTACGTAACGTGTCAAATAGGGATTGCCATCCGGCAAAACGAGTCTGATATTTCGGTGGATCCGGCATAAGGAGTTTATGTTTGAAGTAAACATTTCTTTGGGCGCACTACGCAAAGATTTTTCGTGAGAAGATGCTTCACAGGAAGCATCGTCACGCCCGTTAATGAAAGAAATATTCTAATAATCCAGAGCGAGCGAGAAATATACAATCAGCTGCTGCTGCTGTCTAGCTCCTATCACCGTCTTTTTGAAGTGAAAACTTCTTTTGGCGCGGCACAGAGTGATTTTTCGTGGGCTGTGAATTGAATTCTAGCGTCACGCTCGTGAATGATAAGAAATCTTCGGGTAACTCGGGACCATGGCCATTGGACCATCTAGAAATGATTTAACATATTCCATTGGCTATCTAGAAATGCGTTCCTATGACTACCAATTTTTTTGTAATTATTAAATTTAAAAGCAATTAATATTAATTATACGATCAAAATTGATGTCCTCGTGATTTTTCATTTTTATAACCCACCTTTATTATACCTTATATACTTACACTTGGCTAACTTACTAACAGTTCATTTTGAACCGAAAAACGAAAACTATCCCGATTTGATAAAACAGCTGTTAGCTGATCAACGGCAATTCAGTCGGATCCGGCCGGATTGAAAATTACGCCGGATTGCAATCACTAGTGCGATATTACGAGTCAGTTAACAAAGTCAAATGACTTTGACAACTTTGACAAGTTGAACTAGCGCTTTGTTTTTGTAATGTTTTCTTTGAGACCATGAGGCATTGGGGGAGGCCTATGTTCAGCACTGGACGTCTTGCGGCCGATGATGATGATAATGGGAATTTGGATGTTTGTTGTTCAATCAGTTAGGGACGGCTAAACGGATCGGGTTGGAACACAGTTAGATTATATACTCTGGAATTGCACATAGGCTTTATTGGCATATTGCATATTGTTTCCGTGAAAATTACGGAAACGGATATTACGCGAGTCATTGCTAGTTTTTAATAAACTCAAAATAATTAAATATATATTGGTGAACATTTCTCACAAAGCACCCTCTTGCCCCAAACTAAGCAAAACTTGTATAATGAAAACCAGTTAGTTGATAATTAATATGATACTTATAGGTACAATTGTAAATACTTGCTGATGATACATAGAAACCCACAGAGCTTTTTAACTCACCTTATCGCTTATGAAATAAAACTGAAAGTATACCAATAACAATAATATAGGTAATGTTTTAACATTATTACGAACATAGTTATTCCAAGAGACGCGGCTTATGTCGTCCAAAAATTGTTATGGGAAATCAATCACTGAGTCACGTTGGCTTAATTTTCAGGACAGAAAGCTCAAAAGCGTATACTTGAAAATAATTGGTCAAAATAACTCAACAGCTTGTTCAACTCATCTTATAATATTAATCGATTATATTGATGAGTACCATTAAACAATAATGCTATGATCCAACATCGTCACAGACATGGATATTCCACGACAAACGGCGTGCACGATCCATAAATTGTTTAGGGATATCCTCAATAATTGCCCCATGTATCGCTGAGCCACATTATCCTCGAAGCCTATCGGATAAGGTTGTTGTTGAGACGCAATAACAATTAATTAAGGAACTTATTACCCAGCGTCCCGAACTCGATCGTTTGTTGTAGTTAGTAGTAAATAACGATTGGCGATACATCGAGTACTTATTTATATATTGACATAACGTGCAACATCGTGCTTCAATATTATTAAGAGCTCTTGTTATATATTAAGAATAATATAACTATAACTCAAAATTTGATAGCTCACTTTGGAAACTACGCGGGTCCAACCGGAGGACGTAGTTATGACCATTCTTTATAAATAAATAAATAATAAATGACCATATAAATCCTCCGAGTTTACACGATAATTTCTTTTATTTGTAAAAGTGACGCTTGAGTTCAATTAACAGCCCACGGAAAATCTGTATGTGGTGCGCCAATAGAAGTTATCACTTCATTATCAATATCTAGAGCACTGGGTGGTGAAGGTACTATTTTCAGATATCGCTTTGAGATGTAACACATTTTTGCCAGCTATTCTGTCGTCAAGCGGTATTGTACAAAATTTTCTCCGCAAATAAATATAAAAGTTGGATAAAAGCCTCGTTAGCCTAGTATCTTACTACGTTAGGCCAATTGGTATTGTAAATGTACTGATGAGTAACTTGAATACTGGCATCTTTTTCACTGAAAAGGTAAGATTTAAACGCGAGTTGTACGAAAATAGTTCCAAGATGTCGAAGACGTCCAGCATTGCCAACTCTTTTCCCTTCACAATATACTACTAGTGTCAGGCGAGTTGGTGGTCAAACACGGACCTATGCGAGATAAAAAAGTATTTTTGTTTCATTTACACAATTGATTAAAACGTTTGCAGGTGTAAGTAATCTTTGAATTTCTGTATAAGTATAGGCAACTGATTTATGTTCCCAGTGCTGAGACTCGGGGTTTTCTCTCACAAGGAGTGAGATAAGACTATCCAGCTCGCTGGCCAAGTGCGGATTAGCAGATACACAAAAATATCGCTTTCTTGAAATCCTTCAACGTTGAAACCAGCGGTGATGACAGACTCGTATATCTATATTTGGAAAAATTCAAACGACCTCATATTGTGAAATCGAACGTTCTTGCCAATATAATAATGGTGGCTACCATGGTTTATTTTATTACCTAATTAGAAAAATATTATCAAAGACGTTCTATCGCGTAAAGCAGATTACCATAAGCTGAAATAAACTATTTTTGTGGCGTTCGACTACTGACAATGTGGAATTTTGAGAATCAGCTCATCATTTACAATTCAGCGAAACCTTTGTATTTCGTAAGTACCTTATAAGAAGCAGTTACCGCATTTTATGTTAGCCTTATTTCACTATCTGTTCTACGTTTGACCTCCCCCGATTTGAACAGTGTTAGCCTAAAGTGGACCACTTATGCTATGATGTTTTGCAATTTCATAACGAAAACGGTGGTTCCGGTTTATCGGACACTCAATGTTTCTAATACATGGGGTACACTCATAGTTTTGCACTTCTAGCTAATCGGGACTATTTGAATTTCGAATGTTATATTTTTTGAAACGTTGCAACCACCGGGTTGCAACCATCTTAGTAATAAAAAAAAGTTCTACGCACGCAACGAAAATGGGATCAAGTCGAAAAGATTTTAGAGCGATGATTTTTTATGATTTTAAGGCTAAGCACTCATGGGGCGGTTTCCAACCGCGCCCACGTGCGGGCGTGACCCGCGACGGGCGACGGTTTTATTTCAAAACTCACGAGACCGCTGATTTTCAAGGTTTCGCAGTTACTGCGGGTGAGATTTTCGCCAGCGAACGTGGCGGGTGACAGGTGGGCGCCGACCGCGCGGGATTCGCGTGGCAGCCGCGCGCGCCGCGGGCGTAAACCGCTTCTTGAGTTTTGATTACCATTACCATTGCGACCAAAAAGCCGCGTTTTTCTACATCATGCAGATGCTTTTTCACACACGGCCAACAAAACAAAGTCATTTTTAGCTTCCGAAAATGTACCAAAATCAAAGAATTGATGAGAGGTTTCACTTTTACCAACTCCGAAGATAGCGTTCAATCTGCACGTAGAAAACACGCCTTCAGATCTGGACCACAGAGTTTTACAAAAAAAAAAATGGTTCAATCTCATGCAAATATGTTTCAAATGTAAAGGAGAGTATTTTGAAAAGCAATAACATAATTTTTGGTTACTTATAACATTTGTTTTTGTAAGTTACGCAAAACTACGTAGGTACATCGAAAATGATTCTAATGCTCTTGGCAATAATGTTTTTTAATGCATCTTTTTCCACTTTAAATTAATATATTGCCGGCGGTTCTACTATTACTACGTTCACCTAGCATGTCGTAACTATTCCACAAGAGAAAATAACTTTACTTTCAGAATAAAAAGTAGCGGATCGTAAGCTGCCTCGGTATGATTTCCTTCAAATCCATTCCAATCCGTCCACTCCATCAGAGCGTAAACGACCATCATAGATCCACATAGATAAATACTAGATTGAAATCTGACACGTGAAGGCAAAAATTAGGTCAGTAGAGTTTCAATGGACCCCTCTTTTTTACTATACAGTTTCTTTATTAGCAGTGAGCAGTTTGCAACACAAAATGTGTCTATTAATTGGAACATAGACTATAATCTGTAGTCTGGAATAGGACATACTTAACCTACTTTTTAATCCCCGACCAAAAAAAGGGGTGTTATAAGTTTGACGTCGATGTCTGTCTGTGTGTGTGTCTGTCTGTGGCACCGTAGAGCTCAAACCGATAGGCCGATTTCAATGCGGTTTTTCTTTTGAAAGTTGAAATCCGTGCGGGTGTTCTTAGCTATGTTTGGTTAGTATTGATTCAAGATGGCCGCCTCCACAAAAATGGCCGACAAAATATTTCTTCACAACTTACCTCGATATGGGTATCAAATGAAAGGGCTCAACTAGTAGAATACTATACAGTATAACAAATTTCAAATCCAAGATGGCCGCTACGACAAAATGGCGAATTACATTATTTTTATCACTACTACCTCAATATGGGTATCAAATGAAAGAGCTTAACTAGTAGAATACTTTGCAATATGACAAATTTCAAATCCAAGATGGCCGCTACGACAAAATGGCGAAATACATTTCTATTTTCACAATTCCCTTAATATGGGTATCAAATGAAAGGGACTAGTAGAATGTGGTGACTTGACTTGACTAGTAGAATGTGGTGCAGATAATAAGTCTGAGGTAGTCGGGGGTTAATATTTTTTTTTAATTTTATTGTTATTATTGTGCAAAATTACGGGAACTACGCGATTAAAACCACCGCCAGTACTTCATAAATAAACCTAAGATATTGAATAAAATTGGTTAAGTAGGTTGAAATTCTTTATCCCTTTTTTCGCGACATTGGCGATTTTTAGGGTAACACTATTATGACAGCCGTCAACCAAGAGTTGAATTTACTTTTACGGAATTCACATTTAATCGCGGCGCAGTTATTGATTGATCAATTAATTTTACAAAAACTAACTACCAAAATCCGTTACGCAGTTTGGAACTAAGTATTTGTTACCTTCTGAAAATGGTTCATTAGAACATCACCTCGCAGTAAGCGAAAAAGTAGAACCGAAAATAATAATAACGGCAAGTTTCCTATAGAAAGCAAAGAGGAAATCTAATTGGGTTCATTTTGAAAACATTTATTATGTCTATATTGTAGCGGAAATTAGCAATTAACAAAAGATTGTTCGTTTCGTGATACACATCTTCTACGAATTGGCTTTTGTTTCTTTGTCCTTATCTTAGATCGAAACGCTTTCTCCTGGAGAACTAATGCGTCAATACGTTCATTATGGCCAGTATTTTGCCAGTCGCCATCCGGAAAAACGTGAGGATAGTGTTGCTAGGTCGTGAATTTTATGCTGACTGTAGCACATTTAGGAACGATAGTTTTACGATTCACGTCACTATTTTGATCTAAATGAAATTTGGTTTAGAATTCATCATATCATTAAATTTGTTGTTTTCTATATGTATTTAGGTACAGTCATGTAAATCGATAATGCAGCACAAGTGTGTCTGAAAAAATTATAATTGCATTAAAACCTAAATTGGAATAACGAGACGAGCAAGACATGTCCTTAAATGTCAACAGTATGCCTGCTTACGAGTATAGCAATATAGCCACCACACAGTTCTTTGAAGAAGAATTGGAAGAGTGTAAATCATTGGCTAACACTGTACAGCGTTTTTCACTCCGATACATTTATATTATCTTTTTCCCCAGTAAATTTTCAGGAAACATTGTCTTTAAAACCGGATAACACTAATGTCTGCACATAACTACTGGCGGTTGAATAACTTGCAAAGATCTGTTGTTTCCCCAGGTGGACTCTGCGCAGAGTCCTACCATCATACAATGCATTTTTAACTATTGTATAGCGTTCAGAGCTAGATGTCAGCGTGTACTTTATTACTGTACATTAGCATATCTCTTAGCGATCAGTATTTATCTAACAACATCACCCCCATGGGTTTACTCGCTTAGTTCCCAAATATAATGACAATAAAAACATAAAATAACTTTTGAGCTATTTCAGACTACAATCTGTGTTCTGAATTTTTGCCCGATCCGTTCAGCCGTTTGAACATGATTGAGCAACAAACACACAAAGGCCCAAACATTTCAACTGTCTCATTTATAATATTAGTAGGGCTTTCACAATTCGGCGCTAATTTTCTATTTTACATGGCAACACAGTCGAAAGCCCACACAGATAATCTCCGATGAGATCTCCGCCATCGGCCTGCATTGTTTGTAAATGAGAGCGGGTTCAAAAATAAAATGCTCATTTGGTAATGCTCTAAAGCCGATTGTTTCGGCCCTGTATCGAGTCATTGTGACTTTAAGATAAATAATTACTGTCGCTTTTGTTATGTAAATTATAATACATGGGCACGACAATATTTTTATACGTACAGAGCTTTTAACTAAACGATTCAGTCGATAAAACTTTTTTAATGAAAATGAGGAAGTTACTGTATACTTGTCCAATCTATTGTGTATAGTGTAACAATTGAGAAAACAACGTATTTGACTAAGTATATTCTCTCTTGAGGCTCATGAAGTTACCGCCATGTGGGAAGTTGATTCGACGATCATAGTCCCAATAGCCGTGTCGGCAACCGGCCTTATAGTGAAAAGTCTCGAACAACATCTTAAGAGACTTTCGCTAGACGGTTGGGTTAAGGGCCAGATCCAGAAGGCAGTCATCCTCGACATAGCGCGCATCGTCAGGAGGTTCCTCTCTCTGCAGCCCTAACCACCGGTAGCTTGGGTCCTGCCCCGCTGCTGGCGGCACCCTAGTTTTTAAGTTTTTTATAATGTTTATATTTTATACTTATTGTAAAAAACTTAGAAATTAAGAAGAATGAATAAATGACTGAATAATTACGCATTACGTTTGTCCGCCGATGCACTCCTAAACTACTTAACCGATTTTAATCACATTTCTACACCGTGTGCAGGTGCAGTTTGATCCAATTTGAAAGTTTTTTTTTATTACTTTCGATGTAAATATACGATTATAAGGCATGTTCGTACTTGTTCGTTGAAAATGAATTTCGTACTTGCCCATAATTCCTATATTTCGAGCATGTAATAATTATGTTATCCTCTAACCCGTATTGGACCAGCGTGGTGCGTTATGGTCTTGGCCTGAGCAGCGGCATAAAGAGTGAGCTATTCAAATTGCAAGCAAACTGTGTAAGTTAACGATTGAACCAAATATTTGAAGTATTTATTTTTCAATTGCGGTACATGTTACTTTATCTGTAAATATTGAATTGGAACTTACGCCACTCCCTACAGACAACTAAAACTCTCTCTATTTTTTCCAAAGACTTTAACATTGATAGCAAATGTCTGAACATTTCTATCATGACGGCATTAAACAACTAGCTTTATGCATACAGTTTGCTCAATAAATAAATATGAACTGACCACAGAGGCGCTATTATTTAGGAGCGCGACTCGAGAGCTTGTCACAACACTGCAAGGAAACTCATAAAATGGTAAACAAACATGAATGGCCACTCTTTATTGGCGTTTATCGATCAAGTGCGGTGAACGTTGACCGCACCCGTTCAACCGTGGAATGCTCAAACAGCGTAACTAGAGCAAGGGGACGTACTCAGGTTATTCCCTCTGGGGGAACAAAGCTTTCAATGGAGGTTTAGTTATGGCATGTTTTATTTCATAAAATACAACGGATTGACGCAATTATCACTTATCTATTTATTTTCTTTTGACTGCCCTAGTGGCTTAGTTGGTAGTAGCTCTGCCTGCGAAGCCGAGGGTCGTGGGTTCGATCCCCACCCAGTGCAAATATTTGTGTGATGAGTTCAAATGTTTGCACTGTGTCTGGGTGTTTCTATGTATAATGAGTATGTATTTAAAACTATATAAGTATTATATCAGCTATCTGGCTGCCATCACACAAGCTTTGCTTAGTTTGGGGTCAGATGATGTTGTGTGTGAATTGTCCACCAATATTTATAATAATTGCCGAGATGTACTGACAGCGTAGCCGTGCGTGTTGGCTACGCTGTTAGTACAGCCATAACACATATATAGTAATGAAACACAAAACAAGAAAAAAAATGTGACGCAGCAACACATTAATTACATTCATTTCCAAAAGTAAACATGTTGATTACTACATACCTTATATGTAGGCCATGCAAAGGATTTGTCTGGTGTGAGGATGGATGAGATTTCTACAGTACTATCTCTGTGAAAAAAAATAATGAAAAACTCAAAAGACCCGACTGCTTAAAAAGTGAACCAAACTACGTACTTACATACTTGCCTACTCAAATACTGAAAAAAATAAAAGAATCACTTGGATATCTGGTGGTCTAGAATTCTATACTATGTTATTGATTTACCTATTACTATTGCAGAATTTAAAATATATTCTAATATAGGACCATAACAACTGAACAATCGGGATCCATTGAACAATTACATTGGCTGTATACAATTACATTCGAATAATAATGGATCCCGACTGTCCCTCCCCTCTTGACATAGGTTTGTTGACTTTCATTTTTTTATTGAGACAATATGGCGCCTAGCCACCACATTGAATTTACACTAATGTCATGTCTTTAGTGTCACTCGCGAAACTAGAACTAGAATCGATTGACGTGTGAATAATGAAAATCGGCCCAGGCGTTTGGTCTGTATAGTGCTTCAAGGAATCATACATACATACATATATAGACTGATAAACACATTACCATAATGTACTAATGCTTAAATAATAATTGGAACGTACATCAATGTAACATACTATTTTATATAATACCTGTAGTAATTATTAAAAAAAAATTAATTCGCGTATTTATTATTTACAAATTTTCAAAATTTCTAAGTTTTTTAAATTAAAATGATGTGTATATTTAAAATTTATTAGTGTTACTAAACAGAGGGTAAATAATAAATAATAAATAAATAAATATTGGTGGACAATTCACACACAACACCATCTGACCCCAAACTAAGCAAAGCTTGTGTGATGGCAGCCAGATAGCTGATATAATACTTACATAGTTTTAAATACATACTTATTATACATAGAAACACCCAGACACAGTGCAAACATTTGAATTCATCACACAAATATTTGCACTGGGTAATCTTCGTATATCAGGCTAAACAAGTTTTGTTTATCAATGAAAAGTTTTTTTCTACAGAGGAAATTATTCTTACCTAATTTCGGAGTAATTATATTTACTGCCCTGCAAAAAACTCTGTAATATTTTATTCAACTCGTTAAATAAATTCAAAGGTACAAGCTTTAACTTAGGTAAATTACGTTTCGTAATACAGAGGTTAGTGACTGAGTGGCTTTCACACTCGCAAATTAAGACCTCAAAACTGTTGAACACAAAGACGTTCACGCAAAAAATATCTTATGTCGACATGCCTTTTCTAATTTAATACTTAACTAGCAGCGCCCCAAGGGTTTGGTCTCGTTGAGTTGGTTTTCGTTATGTTCTTGCTGTAATAAGTAGCCTATGTGTTATTCCAGACTATGATCAAACGTGATTGATGAACAAACATCTGAACATTTTTATCATCATAATCAGCCCACAGTCTCGTCCACTGCTAAACATTGGCCTCTCCCATAACTCTCCACTCAGCTGGAAACATGCTAATCTTCCGCATTTTTAATACTAATAATCTAATAGTGTTTCAATTATGTAATGATATCAGTACGCAGTAATATGCTCTAAGGAAGGTGTAAAACCCTCTACACACGAGCCCTAATATCAGAGGAAATTACGTAAAACTAGTGGGGCGGACCCTACATCGTACCATAAACCACCAATCATATGGTGGGATGTAGGCTCCTCTCCACTACTTCTACGTCATTTCGTCTGATTTTAGGACTCGTGTGTGGAGCGTTTAAGCATTTTCAGACAATAAAGTAACTGTCAAAATACTTTGTTCATTTAATTGGGATCGCAAATTTAGGCATAATGTCACAATACAAAAACCCGTAGAGTGCGTTCGAAGTGTTCAAAGGGTATGATATTGCGGTATCTAAAAGCATTTTAAGCGCATTAACGCTACAATACTTTTACTAATTAATACGTTGAACGTAAAACGGGATAAAATTTGAATTAAAAAAAACATAACATACGCATGAAAATAATTTATCTATTTAGCTAATGCGTAGGTACGAGTATGTTACGAGTATGTGGATGTCAAACAGAATTTAAATTCCAAATAAATGAAAGCATATATAATGCCAACAGATCGCCAGTTATGAAATTTCCAAGCTAAAATGAAATTCGTATTTTGAAGGGAAAAGGTGGTTGTTTAATCTTCTCTTGAAAACAACCCTTCCGTATCTATCGCTGCCTAAACAAAGAAGAGGGTTCAAATCTTTCCCTTTTCCCATTAAATAAATAAGGAAGCAAAAATCTCTGTACGCATATAATGATGCCCTTTACGAGCATACCCTGAATACGGCTACGTGCGTATGCTTGAACGTATAAAGCAGAATCACTTTGCGGTTGGCTGACCATTGTTTTGTAGAAAAAAGTTAAGGTAAACTAATTTATCGTGATTGGGAAAATCCTCGGGAAAATAGCAACGAAAATCTTGGAAAAACTTGGTTAGGTAACCATTTTCGAGGTTGAAACTACCTTACGAGATGAAACTAAAAGAGTCGTTTAGGTCTTGTATAAACATTGTATGTTGGAAGTTTTGGAACTTGTGAGGATAAAAGTTCTTTTTCTCATTTGTACGTTCTGGAATTGGGTATTGAAAAGTTTTCATTCAAGTTTCGAATGGACACATCTGTACATTAAATTAATAAAGATATATTCCATTTTGGAATAGTAAAAACATTTACTTGCGATTAGTCTGAACTGTGGATTTTCTCCAAATCAATTTGTAAGAGCAACGACGCGTTTTAGTGGTCCATAAAGTAATGACAGTGACCGATGTTCGTATGTATCAGAATCTAGTCTTTCTAGATTTTTTTCAAATATTAGATTTACAATTTTGTTCATTGTCTTATCCCGTAAATAAATAATACAAAATACGAACAAATTAAAATGTAATCACAAAAAGAGAAAACCAAAATAAAATCAATGAGACGCAACATAATAATAAACATGGCTATTGAAAATTTGAATAAAAAAACACTTGAAAATTTATGACCCACACTGATCAATTACTTTTCTAGTGTATGTAGCGAGACTAGACTGCCAAGTATGCTTCTGAAGTAAACATAAATTTTCATTCATTTTTGACTCGCGTCGTGGCAAGCAAGTAGTGAGTCACTGAGCCGCAGGTTGTGGGTTCGATTTCCACCAGGGCAAACACTTGAGTGATGAAATACAATTATTTGAGTGCATTAGATACATTAGGACCGTTCGTTGTGGAAATCTAGGGGGGAGGCCTATGTTCAGCAGTGGACGTCTTGCGGCTGATGATGATTTGATTAGATACATTGTATCTACGAATATATTATTTAGATCATAACAGTCTTCTGGCTTCTATAGTACAAGCTTTGCTTAGTTTAGAACTATATGATGCTATGTCAAAAATGTCGATCAATATTTATTTATTCCTTCAATTTAAAATAAAATGATAAATTTATGCATGAAAATATTTTTTATCATCTGACCTATTCCTACCTATTCCGACCTATACGTATTCTTTATGTTTATTGTCCCAACAGTGGAATAGTTAATCCTTTGTAGATTCTACCAGTAAATGATTCGATGTGCATCATCAAAGTATATCCCTTTGTACAATTACTTATTGTAGTTAATCTAATGACGTTCGAAAATACAATTTGTCAGTATTTACATTTTTCTTGACCCATTCATAAGTACAATGCGCGTTATTACTACAGAACCCTCACTTAGCGAAATTTTTTATATAAATAGCGACTCTTGCTGGGACGCAACAAAGTGCAATTCAGCTCGCATTAGCGCTCAATGCCTATCGCAATTTTTAACCTAAGCATTTGCGCTCTCTTCTAACGCGTAACTCTGTCGCTGTCTGGCGCGGAATGATGCGCATCGAATAATGTAAATAAATTAACCTTTCGTTATGTAGGTAGTCAGCATTGTAGCTCAGATTATATATTTTAGTTATTTACTTCGTAACGCGCAAGACAGCTAGAAGAGGCCGTAACCAGGGTCGGACACATTGAAATTAAAACAATACAAGAACAAAATTAAAAATTTTGATTAACCCCCGACTACCTTAGATTTGCTATCTGTAGAACATTCTACTAGTCAAGCCCTTTCATTTGATACCCATATTAAGGGAATTGTGAAAAAGGAAATGTAATTCGCCATTTTGTGATAGCGGCCATCTTGGATTTGAAATTTGTCATAGTGCAAAGTATTCTACTAATCAAGCCCTTTCATTTGATACCCATATTGAGGTAGTAGTGAAAAATATTATATAATTCGCCATTTTGTGGTGGCGGCCATCTTGGATTTGAAATTTGTTATAGCGTTTAGTACTCTACTAGTCAAGCCCTTTCATTTGATACCCATATTGAGGTAGGTTGTAAAGAAATATTTTGTCCGCCATTTTGTGGAGGCGGCCATTTTGAATCGATATTAACCAAACATAGCTAAGAACACCCGCACGGATATTAACTTTCAAATAAAAAAACCGCATCGAAATCGGCCCATCCGTTTGAGCTCTACGGTGCCACAGACAGACACACACAGACAGACAGACAGACAGACAGACAGACAGACCGACAGATAGACAGACAGACAGACATCGACGTCAAACTTATAACACCCCTTTTTTTTGTCGGGGGTTAAAAAGTATACCTTGACTGTTTTGATTCTACTTGATCGTCTAAATGTTGTTTGAGAAATATGTAACATATTTTAATGTACTTACCTACACTAATACATATAAGCTTCGATTACAAGCTATTTTATAATGTCCTGTACTTTTTGTACGGTTAGCAGAAAAATATAAAAAATAATGGTATATTTTGTACAACTAGGAAAAAAGGATAAGTAATTCTTTGTTTTTAACCCCCGACCAAAAAAAGGGGTGTTATAAGTTTGACGTCGATGTCTGTCTGTCTGTCTGTCTGTCTGTCTGTCTGTGTGTGTGTCTGTCTGTGGCACCGTAGAGCTCAAACGGATGGGCGATTTTCAATGCGGTTTTTTTTATTTGAAAGTTAATTATCGTGCGGGTGTTTTTAGCTATGTTTGGTTAATATCGATTCAAAATGGCCGCCTCAACAAAATGGCGGATAAAATATTTCTTCACAACCTGCCTCAATATGGGTATCAAATAAAAGGGCTTAACTAGTAGAGTACTATACGCTATAAAAAAATTCAAATCCAATTTTTTTTTTTTCACTACTACCTCAATATGGGCGTCAAACGAAAGGGCTTCATTAGTAGAATACTTTGCACTATGACAAATGTTAAATCCAAGATGGCCGATACCACAAAATGGCGAATTACATTTCTTTTTTCACTACTCCCTTAATATGGGTATCAAATGAAAGTGCTTGACTAGTAGAATGTTGTGCAGATAACAAATCTTAGGTAGTCGGGGGTTAGTCAAAATTTTAATTTTGTTCTTGTTTGACTCGTGCATCCATATACAGCACAATATATGGCGACGTCAATTTTCGCGGGAAACGTGTTGCGCGAGCGCTCAGACGTGCGTTCGACAACCGCCTGGCACTTGTTCCGCGCGAGGAAAGGTCTAGCTGTAGGCTAAAACCGCGCGACCTTGAGCGAGTGAGGATGCACTGCTATTACTATCTGGTTATAGAGAGTCTTTCTCAAACGTCAAAATAGGCTTTTTATTTTTGAAGCATGTAAAACTTCTGTACTGCGTTACAGCGCCTCTGTTTGAGTGAAGATATTGATATTGTGTTCGTCTCGCGCCATTGCAGCGACTCAATGGCGATTGCTTCAACTAAATTGTTGGAGCATTTCGTTGGGCTCATTTGAAGCTAATAGATTATTGTTGTTATTCGATAATGGACACAATTGTCTGCTGATTTATCGATGAAAATAGATTAAGTTCTTAGTTTCAATTGATCGAGTAAAGATAAGCAATAAAATGGTACAGCCAGACTGAAAAGAGATTATGTAGTTATCTACTTAAGTAATGTCATTGGAGTTGATTAAAAGCCTCTCCGCCGTATTATAAGACTTGGCTGAACTGTAATTTAATCTCTTTGTTTGAATTTACCTTTACTGGTTTGAATGTTCTGAGATTTTACAGGTTTTTTGGAACCGTAAGCATAGAATAAATATTAGGAATAGGCAATCCGGTAATGGGGGTCATGATGTCCTCCCCTAGGCTGGGTCCAGAACCTAGGTGGACCACTGATTCAAAAACGTGCATGTACTTATTGCACAGTTTTATGGTTTGACTACAACTATGTGATCCCTTTCTGGAGTCATGGTAAAGCGTAGTTTATTGTGGGGAAGGTTTATAGGTCTATGGACGGCAGTATATGCTGATTTTGATGACGGAAAAATGGGTTTAGTAAAAAAATCTGAAAAATTCAAAAAATATAGGATTCATTTTATTTATTATAAGGTCAATTATTTACAAATTAATTAGGGTTTAGTAATCAAAAAAAAAAAAAATAGCTATATGACGAAGTCATAATTTTAATTTCAAAATAGGTTCAACTATTTCTTACCTACATATCACGAATGAACCAACGGCAACAACTTTTAACTTTCAATTTCAATGAACATGCGAAACGAGCGTGTTGAATGTCTGATGGTAAACAAACATAGATGTAATATATTTTAATAAGCTGAATCTACTAAAAGTTATTATTTATTTGTTTTTCAGCTATAAGTACAATTTAGTTTTTTTCATTTCACTTCTCGGTCTCAGATTATACATAATTGTGCGTTTCTGATTTTAATTAGAATTTTAAGGAATTGAAAGCTCCACTTTAAATAAGTTCTCGGTATTTTAAAGTCTGGGCAAAGGTTTTCACATTTATATCCGTCACGCCCGAGCATGAGGGCTCATAATTCACTGCGATGCGGATGCATTATTGAAATTAAAACGGTTCCGCTGTGGACATTACCAAACGCTGTGATAGCAGTAAGAACACCGAGGCACAAGAAAACCGTGTTCCTATCTATAGGTTCAAATTATATAAATCTGCGAACCTTTTTTTTTTTAACGCGGTAATCTCAGTAACTACTGTATCGATTTCAAAATTATTTCACAATTGGATGTGTATGTAATCACTGGGTCCCATGTAACGGGCAAAGCCGGGACGAACCATTAGTTATGCACACACCTGGCCTCAGAACGAAAACAAAGAGAGGACAGTCAAATAGAAGCCAGAAATGAATCGAAGATGAAGAATTAGATGACATAAATAAAAAACCAGAAATAATAGAAGATCAGGAAGAAGAAGACTTTAATCAGCTGACTATTATTTAATTTTTTTCATTGTATAAATTAAGACTACAAAAAATTGTCTTGCCATACATATTGCATGCCTCTCGCAGAGGCCAGTTTGTATGGGACAACTTTTAAAATGTTTTGTATCATCTTATCTTACCTACAAACAGCAATAAAGATTTTTGTATTTGTATTTTGTACAGCAAAGTCATGAACCCACTATTTCACATCTAACCCACCTGATATGATAATTTTTGGATACATATTTATTGTGCATAGAAACACTCAGACACAGAACAAATATCAAAATAAAAGTCATGAAATTGGTTTATTAAAAGAAAATAAAACCCTAACGCTGCGAAAATCACAAAAAAATTAAGAAGCTTTTTTATTCTTTCGATGTAGGATGATCTACGGAAGTCTACAAATGAAATGTCCTTACTGTTTTTTGTTTTGTCCCGTAGCCTCACGGTGGATTGAGGACATGCTATAAAATTATGTATTCTGACATTTTACTGGAATTAAAGCTGATATATAATAAAATATCCGCTTTATAATGTAAGTGGGACAAAACGGGAACGATCTTTACCCGTGATCATATTGTTTTTATTATGATTTTGAAATAAGATTACTGTCATTTCATTTTATAGCTATGTCAATATGGTTATTGATTGAGCATTTTTATGCAAATTAAACCGTATTAACGCAGAACTACATGCGATTTCACCAACGTGAGGTAATAGGTTCGAATTCCGCCTGCAACTATGTACTTATAGTTGCAGGTGGATCTACAAGCTTTACAATGGTACCGTTACCGTAACGCCATTGGCGTTCACGGTGAAGAACAACATCCTCGTGAGGACACAGGAAAATTCTAATAAGGGCGAAGATAAAATATACCTTTAGAGGATATACCTACGTCATCCGCCAACATAGCCAAGCGTGGTGGATTATGGCTTTGTCAAGTTGTGAAATTGAATAAAGTACCAAGTAAAAGAAGTCGGAACACATAATGGCGGGCTTGTGCTTTTGCAGCACCTCTGAGTATCTATTCTCTACAAGTGGATGTTTTTGTAATTTCTACTGATTTTCACGGTGACACGTGCAACAACTTTTTCACGAAATTGTTAGGAAAGTTATCTTTATGTATTAAGTTTATGTATTTGTCTTATCTATTTAAGTTATTTTTAGGCTTTATCTTTCGAGGACATGTCACATCTGCCAACCCGAACGAGACCAGGGTGGTGGGTTACGGCTTTGACTTTCTCCTATTGACAGAGGGTCCCGAGTTCTATCTGTGGGAACACAATTAGCTATAAGTCTTTTACACCACAATTCAAACCAATGTCTCCAGTTTGTACTTGGAAGGGCAATATCTCCAGATTACATGACAAAGTGATAAATCACCATCAGCAAATGTTTAAAACTAAAGTTAAAAAAACTCACCATAATTCAAATAATGCTAATTATACAATTTCGTTCCACTGTAATTTTTCGCACAAAAATGGTTTAACCAAAAATATTTTTAAACTACACTGGCGCTATTAGACAATTTCAAATAAGTCTGAATCTCCCGTAGCCTTGTTCCCATATTGTCAGTTAAATTACGTAATTGACTATTGTGATCTATACACACCAAGCGACCTAAATTTAACGAGCCGTTTATCAAAGGTTTTCATTGTTAAGGATTTCCCGCCGTTTGAAGAGCGCCCTAAATATTGTTCTAAATCCACTTATTTATAGTTTCGTCCCAGTTTCCCTGGAACAATATTTTCCGGTCCCGATATGAAATACCGGCCACAAATCAGGCATCACCTCGCGTCGCGGCCATCCGTCAGGCCCCATAAGAGCAGTATTTTTGATTTGTTATCCGTCCCTGTCACTGTTATTGATGTGTAGCGAAATTGGAAAGTTCAGAGGCACTTATCTCTCAGATTTAGATAGGAGGGCAATTTATAAAGCGGGGATTTCTTCCCCTAAAGTATCCTCTTGACAGCCAACGAGGCCGCGGGCGATGTCGCTCCCGTCGGAGACCGTTTTACGCACAGAATGTGATCCGATCTGTGTGAATGGATCTCTACGGACCTTGGGACCTTTGTTCCTTCGTAATGCTCGAAGGCTACAATACAATTCGGATCTGAGCTCGGATCAGCAAACAGATCGCAAATCGCAATCACTGCGTAGACAGAACCGACATAGGTTAGTGCCTGAGCAATCAATGGCTTGTGTAAAACTCGCGCGGCCGGAGGTCGAGTTACGTTTTAGAAGGCGTGGATTGTGTGTTATAAAATAATGTTGTATATATGGACCAACCAAGTTGCAACTATGGTTGTGACGTCAAATTAAACTTAAAAAGGTAAAAACTATGCTTTGTTAAACGAGAAAATTGCTTGTATAAATATTTTTACTAGCTGCTCTCCGCAGTATTACCCGCTGATCAAAAGTAGCCTCTGTATTATTATGATGTATAAGTTATATTACTGTAAAATTTCATCAAAATCTGTTCTGTAGTTTTTACGTCAAAGAGTACCTAACGAACAAACATACATCCTTTCTTCTTTCTCCTATCACATTCTTTCAAACTTTCGCATTTATAATATTAGCAGGGTTAAGGAATTTTAAATTTCGTCAAGGTTAACTGATCGATGTCGTTTAGAAACAAAATCGTACAACGTGAGTAAAACTCCGAAGGATTATTTAACTTGTACCCATAATATTACATAAATACTGATATTTAGGTACTCGTTTATGTTGCGAGTTTTTTCAGAGGCTGGCAATGGCAGTGTAGATTTAAGAGTTTTAGGTTGAAAGCTTTTTGGCTGGATATATTTTATTTGATGCTGATGTTTTTGTTCGGTGGCTTTTACTAAAAAACGAAGAAAAGATTTTTACTCGAAAGTTATTATAGTTTTATAGAAATTGGATTAGTTTATGTCCAAAAAGTAAAAGGTTATAGCTTTTACTGGGCAAATATACGTAATAGCTCACACTGATAACTGTGAGTAAACTTAATA
>JADLOZ010000185.1:0-25000 GCA_017562165.1 Ectropis grisescens | reverse complement strand
GTTATTTTACTTGTAAGCTAAATTGTCTATAGTCTGTATGTCGTTGGTGTTGTCTTTAGGCCTAGTAACAGATTGAAACCTACCAAATTATTGTAACATGGTTTAAAAAAATATTGTGCCATAACTACCAAGTTTATTACTAAAAAACAAATGGATGTGGTAAGATTATTTTAGTCCGAACCTTCGGTAGGCGTCTTGTATACTGTAAACTATTTTAGAATATCAAACGCCACAGGAAAAATACTTTACTTAGTACTATCCAGTAGGCTTATCTTTTTTTTGTTTTCGTGTATTTTTCCTCGGAATTATTGTTCTACAGGTAAAATTATCCGTAGTCTAAGTTAGAGTTATGTGGCTTATACATAACGCTTTCAATGTAAACTTGTTTGTTTCATAAATGCAAATATAGTTGCCAAAAAGGTAAATGCTAATATCTTATCTAATAACACAAAAGTAATAGCAATACGCCCCTAAATAAAGCAAATTTAACTAGTTGAACTACAAAATCATATTGACAATATTACAACAATTCTATAGCAAACCCCTTTTCATAAAAACTTTCAACTAATTTATTATATTAATTCACGGACTCCGCAATATCGAAACAAACAATAATAATGTAGTTTTGCATGTCAAATGTTTTACACAGAACTCTGTAGAGTCAATCAATAAAGTCTAATTTAAATTATTATCTATTATACGTGTAGGGTACGATTAATTGACGGGATATTTACCATATTTGGATGGTAAAGCGAGTCTCCGACAATTGGTTTCTTGCCACGGTCACGGGTAAAACTGTGTACCATGTATACTGCGTATGTACTGGGAACTCCCAGTACCTACTATATTTTTGGTTGTAGACGCAAAATTCACATCAGTATAGGTACGACTGGGATGTAAGAAAAAAATCGTTTTAACCATTGATATTCATTCATTTAATCATAATTTAATGCAACATCAAAACGACAGTGCGACACAATCTGTATTATAAACGATCTGTATTTTAAAATAAGTATTCAGATTCAGACTAAAAAAGGTTTTATATGGAAACGGAAAAATATTTGTCAAATGACTCATGTTAAAATAAATAATAATCTTCTGTATTCTAATAACGTATAAATGAATAACTGGATTTCATGTAGGTTAATATTTTATTTCTAATATTATTGTTTAACATCCCACCATACGGACTGAAAGTCTAGTTCAGTTCGTTCACTAGTCTATACCTAGACTAGTGGACTAGTGCCCTTCACTTTTGCTGGTTTTTAGGTTACTTCCATTAATTCGATACGTGCGAGCTCGGGGTTTCACTTGATTAGCTTCTGATTGATAGATGCTAGATGTAACTTTACCCGGCTTAGGATTTATCGTTTCCTACACACTTTGGGATGTAAAACTGGAGGAATGAGTTTAGGAGTTTCTGTATCTTAGGCTGACAACTATATTAAATATACATATTATCGTCTTACTTAATTTAAGTCTATCATAGTAACTTGTTTATTATTATCGTTAGATCTATTCTGTCATCATACATCATTATCAGCTATCTGGGGGCCGTGGATATCTCCCATAACACGCCACTCACCCTTCTTTCGTATATCGCCAAGTCTCAGAGCGTCCTATACTACGTTAGGCGGTTCGCATTCTCCACTCTAGACTCCATCAATCCCAACGGATATCGGGTCTGCCTCAGGTATTACATGGCCACTGCCATTTCCGCTTGCTAATGCACTGAGTTACCTAGGTAGTTAAATATAGAAAATGGCGAGTTCCTTGGAAACTCTGTTATTTTCCTGGATGAAAAGTACCCTATGTCGTATGTGTAATTCCAGATTATAATAAATTTGAGCTCCATATTTCAGCTTGATCAGTTACGAAGCGATTGAGCAACAAACTGCTAAATATCAAATTTTTCACATATTATACCTCTATTTAAAATGGATCTTCGAAATGCATGTACTACACTCATAACTTTTGAATGACTGCACCGAATTACGTGATTTTTTTGTTTTATGTATTCGTTATTATCGGGACAATGTTTGTAGGACAGAAAATTTGGAGGAAAAAATATGGACGTACGAAGTTCGCTGGGTCATCTGGTTTATTATATTATAGTGGGAAAGGTTTTCACGTGACTGTTGGAGTACTGTTCAAAGGAGACGATACTCAAATTTTAAAATATTTTGCCCACTCCTCTGGAAACCTCGATTGTTAAGAGTTCCTTTGTGCAACACAGCCTGATTCATTTTGCTCTATCATCGTCACCATACTTCTTTAACATGCAGGGCTTTGGCTGTGATGCAATTTACGTAATGAGGCGGTGATTCACAGAGTTGTCCCTAATACTGCTTGCAGCTTGAATCAATTTGAACTCAGTAACTGAGCTAACATTTTATATACCTCCGGTCAGCTCTAATATCATCGTTTTTTAATTGAATAAAATAGTACCAATCTAATGCCAATGTTTGGATTTTATTATGTCTGCTGCTCAATCACGTCGTAACGTATGAACGTATCGGGCTGAAATTTGGAACACATTTATGGTTTTCTTAGATTATATATATTCTGGAGGAACACATAGGTCTTTTTTGTCTGGGGCTTTTTAGACCGCAAAAATAACGGTATAATCACGGAGCACTGGTAGGCTTTATATCTAACTAGATGTCCGCCCGGCGTCGCCCGTGGTACATTATATAGCACTCATCAGGATCCCGTACATATACAACGGTGAAAGAATGACTGAAATCGGTTCAGTCATTCCTCAGAATATCGCTTTCAAACAAAACATCTCTTCATCTACCTGCTACGCCACCTGTCGGAAATTGGTCGTACCAACAAATTTGATTAGCAAAGGTATATATTCAAGAGGTATGTAATCTGTGATATTCAATGACGCAATCTTAGACACATGTGTCATGTCAAAGCTCGAAACGTACGAAAACTCTCAAAAAGGAATATTTTTTCCCGATTTTGTTACATTCTTGATTCGTGCTCCGCTTCTATTAATAGTAGCGTTATGTTCTATAGCCTATAGCCTTCCTCGATAAATGGACTATCTAATAGAAAAAGATTCTTTCAATTCGGACCAGTACTTCCCGAGATCCTAGCGTTCAACAAACTCTTCAGCTTTATAATATTAGTATAGATTAATAAACTATGTATATTAGGTGCGCTTTACGGTGTACTTCACGGCTAACCAGTGTTAGTTTACGATAACTTATTTTTCTAAATATGATTCAAGGGTCAAATTTATGCAAACGTTGATTGTCATATTATATCTAATCAAAAGCATAAAAATATATTTCGAGCTTCTGACTTCAAAAAATATGAAATATTTTTTTCACTGCTTTAAATTATTATTTTTCAATAAAAATAAGCTTATGTCCATCGTTCCTGAGAAAACGCAACATTCAGACACATTGACAGTCAGGGTCATATTTGCGTTTGCAATATTAGTAGAAATTACTTATATGGATCATGTTTGACCTAAAACTGGGTCTTTATCTGGGTGCTAATGCACCCCTTCGAGATCAGAGCTCTGTACCTAGCATCCTTACCTCTGTATTATGTATGGCAATTTCTGTATTGCTTACTATTATATAATCTGTGTACAACTATAGTATTTTCCATTTAGATATATATAAGTTGCCTAAGTTTTAGCACTTCTAAGATGCAACATCACTATACTAAGTGATCTATTATTATACATTTTCCTCTTATTTACCTTTTGTATATGATATGCATACGATAGGATACATTTTTAACATTGCCTTTCCTAACACAGTACTGTAGTCTATTGACAGTAAAAATATATTCATTGTCATATATTCATTGTCAATATATTTAATCTCAAAGAATATAATCCATACTAGATACTACCGTAGTGCCTGAAGCTTTTTACATGGTTATATTTTATTAAATGAGTTTTGCGCACTACTTCCTAGTATAAATAGTATTCGAGTGGGCCTGCAATGCCAGCAACCATCTCATTTATAAAGGATTGAAATTATTCAATTATTATTTAAAGAAACTCGGTTGGTTTGGCTTGCCTTGGCGAGAAGTGAACAAGATAGATACTCCAAGTCGGATTTCGGTACAGGTCTTAGGGTAAGGTGAACCCTTCCACTTTGAGTTGGAATTAGAATAATTATGCTTCAACTTAATTTGTCCCTACCAAGTCTCCTTATATTAAAGTATCGAGAGAGGTGTGGTGTCAACACCCTTCATGGTTTAAAAGACGCAAGGTCATCATTATTACAAGTACAATACATTTGGGAGCATGGAGCTTATCTATATGATTTGTTGCCACCTTGCCTTTTCTATTGGACCGCTCATAGCTCAAAAATGTGATATCGCTTCACTGTTGACGTTCTAAAGACACGCAAAATCTGATTTGATTCTATTTTCGTAATAAGAACATCTAAACTGTGGAATATGTTGCCTGAGGTATTCCGTGATGTATATAATCTAATTGTCTTTAAATCTAGAGTGAATCGGTCTCTTCTGAGTAAGCACGCTTCCTCGTAGACATCATCCTCACTTAACATCACGAGATGAAGGACAAGTTCATCATCATTCAGAATCACAATTTTAATAAATTTCTATATAAGTCATAATAATTTCCAAATTGTGAAATGAGTTACTGAGTCGATGTTTTCCTAAACCAGTTTCCATAATATGCTTATTATTTAACATCAGGTGAGGTGATCAATCTAAAGTGAAGGTAGCGAAAGCGTATCCAAATAGTAATTGATTTCACTAATTAATTACTAAATTTGCCTACAGCTATACTTCACCTATAACCTTACCTGGGATAATAAATTGTCGATTGTATCATCTCACGACCCAGTTGTGACCGGTACGCTGAGCTCGAGCGAATAAATTTACGCGCAGTATTGCTGTGGATCTCTAGAATTGCATAAAACCTTCTCACTAGCTCTCAAGAGCTAAGGATGATAGTACTGTCTTATGCCCTTCTAGTATCTAACTACATAGTTTCATTTAAATTCTATGAGCCCTTCGCTTTTGTGATGCCTCTCTGATTTCGAAATTGAGAGTCGTCCTTCAGAAATACGGCGAAGTCTGGATTATCTAGAGTTATTTGTTTTATATGTATGGAATGCATTGCGCATTTTTTTAGATGGAAAAATATGAAATCTCTCGCCGAAGATGGATTTATAATATGTTGAGAAGCCGGCTCTGATAAAAAACTATTAAATTCCTCGGTTGTAAATAACGAGTTGACAGAAAAAGAGCATGAAATAAAACGAACGTCGTAATTACTCGTAAATGATCCATATCTTAAGAATAACTGTTTTGTGGACAAATTGGCAATTAATCATTAAAACATTCACTAATCACGATTTACGATTACGATAAAACTGACAGTTTCATTTTACATTTTGTGTACGATAATTTTCCTAAGATTTCAAAACTACGTAATTTTGATCGCACCCTGACTAGTTGGAGCCTGTTACTTTATCTATTCAAATAAGTGATAACTTTTCTGTTCAGTAGGGTATATTAGCTATAATATTATTTATTGGATTCTTTTTGTTTTGGCTTACATCTGAAATTCAATATCAAATCACTCGTAAACTCATTACATAAATGAAAAAATCTACCGAACCTTTTTTAAATTACATATAACAAAGCTTGCCTGTATGAATGAAAATCAAGCCATTGCCATGCCATACCTAAAGTCGCCCCTCCAATTGCCACACCACTGAGCGATAGTGGAATCCGTAGGAAAAGCAAATACATGCATGGAGGGGAACTAGCCCGCCAGCTTATATACGCTTGATTGGATATTCTGATTGCATTTGATTCGAAATAATGACAAAATACTCTATCCTGCCTCGTTTGTTCTCAAAATTATGTTTAATGTCGCCTGTCGTGTATCAGAAAAACTAAATATTTATGCACCAACTAGCTATTTAATTCTCTTTCAAAATGTCTTAGTCAATATACAGCTTCTATGTTACCTACAGGGTTCAAGGTCAATGACGTAAACACACAGGTGAACTTAATTTATTTAGCATTCAGAGAAACGCAAAACTAGCGTTTGATTATTATCTGAAGTGACAATCTTTTCCTTCTCATATTCGTGTGTGGTATTATTCTTTATGATTATTTTGTAATCTCTTCAACTTGGAACACATTTTTTGAGTTTATTCAGCAATCTGAAGCCTCCTTGGTCTCTTGATAGATGCTTGAAGATCTGTTGTTGCAGTCCTTTCTTATTTTTGGGTTTCTTGTTCATCCTGGATCGACACCTACTTTCCCATACCTTCTGTGTGACTGCATTGTCTGAAACAAAGCAAATGTCTAATTTAGATATTTCTTCCAAAATACATATCACTTGAAGTGAGAGATATAAAGTGCACCATTTTACGAAAAAAAATATATAGAAGCATAAAAAGTTGTGAGGATTAAAAAAATTATTTTATAAATATGTCTGTTGACTTATAATGAAAAAAGATAACTATTGTAATTTTATCGTATCACGACTCTATATTTCTGTGATGTCCGTGACAAAACATTAATTCGTTTTGCGTCACAGATGCCATCCGATTTATTTACCACCCAAATTGTGTAGTGTTATAGGTGAGAGTGCATTTTTGTCTTAGAGAAATACAGATCGCGTGACGAAAACCGAAATAACGGCGAATGAATCTATTGCAAATCGTAAATTAAAGAAATGGATAAGTAGGTAAATGAATAAATCAATTCTGACAAAAACATGTTTTAGAATGGAATCTGTTTCTATTGCAAATAATAAACATAATTCTGTAGTTTTTTAAACGAGGCCACGTACTAGCTACACGCTTCATCGACTGTTTTCCAAACATTATCTCACAGTGCCGCAAAAAGTCGTGCTCTGCCGCGGCGCCAACTAACTGCTGCATCATCTGTGCCAGCGCGCGCGCAGCATCCGAGAGAAAACCGCTTTCTCCGGCGTCGCAAATTATACCTGCTTATCCACATTATCTAATGTTTGAATTACGTCACGTTTCCAATCTGCCGACCGGTTTTCGAACGTCCAGTTATGACATGACTTATGAGCGTCAAGTTTCGATTTAATTTGACCAAGTGTCATGTTTGGCTTCGTAGCGCAATCATCATTCAACATTAGCATACGAGGGGCCAGCTTATTTCAAGGTGATTTAGCAAATTAAATTTTAGCAGGAACCGAGTTGGATATTACTAAACGATGTCCTGTTACTGGGCTAATGTTGTTGTTCTGAATTAGTGTAGTAATTTTTCCGGTTAACTTCGGTTTCTTAACACTTACCTAATCGTACTCGTAAATGTGATGTGATTTAGCTGCGTGATACGTAATTAATTTACGATTATTTAAGTACGAAATGAGCATATAGTTACTAGTTGATTCAGTTGGTTTTATATTTATTCGTCAGTGTATATTATATTGATCGCACTCAGTAAGGTCGTATCCTAATATATGTATGTGAGGACGTGTGGGATGACAAATTTACAGCTCATTGTGTAGTTAGAAAATAGCTCAACCCACACTCCACTCATTTGGATGTGAACATGTCCCATAAAATATACTACGTACCTACAGTTTCTCATGGTATTGTTTAGTATCAAGAGCTACGTTTTAAGAATGAAACATATAAGTATTGTGTTTTCTGAGTAATAAAAGGTTTTAGTGATTGAATATACGATTGAATAACTATAAATTCTCAAGATAACTTCATTTCCTCACTAAATTTAAACACAGAACCAAAATAATTGAGTAAATAATTTATCATCACAACACTGAATATTAAAACTTCAAAGGAAAGTGGTCCAGTGTAAAGTTGTGCAAAACACTCCTTAAACCACTAAAGAACTCAGACAACATTCACTATTTAAATTATAAAAATTTCTTCACAACCTTGATGTCACTAAGATCAATGTCCAACCTCGACCACTGCTATAAGTATAATTTACCCAATATTTAGAAATATCATCTTCGAATGTTTCATTAATTATTAAATGAACTTTACTTAGTTTGAGGATATATGGTGTTTTGTAAGAAAAAGTGTATAAACACTGGGGGATATCAACGATATACGTTTTCAACGATTCTACGGTGACGATCAACAACAAGAAGCTACAAAAATAAACGGAACCATTCCGAAGACTTTATTTAGTCACATAAAACCAATTATATTATTCAATTCAACAAAAACTGAACTGTATGTTTAATAAAAAAATCTGTTACGCCAATCATACTCCAATAAAAAGTCTTACAAAAACTTTACTGTAGGTGTTGCTAGCCATTAATAGGACCATTTTTTACGGAGTATCTGTCAGTAATTGCTTGGGCGTGGCCTGTTGAGTCATTTTACCATTGATACTACGTGCGTTCCACTGAACAAAGCTATGAGTACTTCAAACTTATGCTAGACATACTGGCTTTCTCAATACACGCCACTGAGATCAGACTTGTATCATGTTTTATAAACTTAAATTAATTTGATTACATTTGGCTTATATGTACGTTTTTGAGCCTGTCTTAATGCAACTGCTATTTTATAATAATACTAGCGGTTCACCCCGGTTTTTCCCATGTGCATGTATACATCGCACTCAGGGTTTACGTTCACATTAAACGGTGACATAGTAATTTAAATTGGCCCAGTAGTTCCTGAGATTAGCGCGTTTATTCCAACAAATAAACTCTTCAGCTTTATAACATTAGTTTAGATTCGTGTTATAGCCAAACACCCTGTATTGTAGTTGAAGAACAGGTACTTCAGTAGTTGTTGCGCAACCCATTATAGCTTGTAGCCTTTGTTTGGGAAGTTGTGTGTACTTAGAATAAGGAACAATACTTCACCATCAGTTGTATTTAAACGATGTCAATAGAATTGAATGTACATTTTAGGTACATCTGAAGGAAATAAGATGAATTAAATACGAGTAGCAAAAAATGTAGAAATAGTAGTTTGATGTTTATTTCAAATTGATTCGATGAGTCAAGCTGTATTAACAAAACAATCTGCATAGCGTTGATGAACTTAACAATTTATTTATGGAAAAAACTAGTTTTTGTCTAGAACGATAATACAAACATTGCTTGATTTTAATCTATAAAATAAATGCACTTAGATTCGTTGAATATACTTAAAACCAAAAGCAAAGACTTTGATAGCACCACCTGTGTGCTTATTAGCACCTTATAAATAATAGTATCCATCTCTAGAGCTACCCATCTACGCAGTACACTGGCGGCTATATACTTAACGGCCCAAGGTGATCCAGCATCTTCGTTGATCTCACACGGAATGTAGAGAACACAGAACACACCTGAGACAATATTGAAATTACAATATTTATCAGCTCAGGTACTGCCGCCTCGCTGCCCTTGGAATCATTCTGAATCTTGATTATATCGGATGTAGGTATCGCTTTAAAGACTGGTTTAATGACATTGTCGTGATGACGATAAAATCACTGGTTCTGTATGGGAAAAATTTACGTTGACTAAGTATTTGTGGACCCAAGTTTTACTCTGCGAATAAGGTCGGACTTTAAATCGGCAGGTTATCTTATTTTGTAGTGGTAGGACTCTTTGCCGAGCTTATGGGCTCTGTGGGAAAGAGTAGTCCACTTTGCCGCTTCGCCTGTTATTTTACTGCCAAACAGTAAAGTGCAAATATTACAATATTTCGGTTTGTAGTACAATGTTTCAGTAAATTTTCAGGGCAAAGAGATAATTCATCTTACATCTATCTCCAGGTGATCAACGTAGCGCAGACCAAGCAGTACTGATTAGTAGTTATAATTCAAATACTTCTTAATTCGCAGAACAGTACTGTTATAAGACTATTTTTTACCATCAGACTGTCATCTTGTTCACCTTATTGTTATAAAAAAACCTATATTACATAAAAAAAAATAAGTCTAAGTTAAAAATTTGGTTAGACAACAATATTTGAATCGACCCATCAGAAATCTGCAATTTTTACATGCTAAATTTATTACACGTACTAGATTCCGGGTTGTACCAATGCTATCGTAAAACCTCCATAAAATGCTTGAAATAAATTTTACAATTTTACGACCGTATTGAATCTAAACGTAGTATTGAATAATACAGCATTTTTTGTAGACATAACTGCTTCACCTTACCGACAAGGAAAACCTAAATACTATGAGTTTTACAAATTCTGTGGCCGTACTTCGTAAGGCAATTAAATTGTTATTCCTGGCACGGATTGACCTTTGGTTCAATGCTTGTTAATTCCGTACGCGGAGGACCAAGGTGAATCATGGAAGCTTTTGAAACCCTATCACAATTAACATTTGTAGTTTTCTCTGCACCGTTAACAGGCGTAGACGTAGATATTTACTGAGACAGAGTACTAAGACCTTGTCATGTTAGAGTACTAACTCATACGTTTTGGAATTAATTGAAAAAATCAGTGCGTACGCCAATCAAGGATATTTGTGTAATGGTGTAGACCGTGGTGTAATTGGGTATGACTTGTGTGGATCGTTTAAATCTTATGAAAGACTGCGTGCAAGAAGGTTAGCACCTCGCGTTTTAATAAAACAATTAGCGAGCTTTGACTTTCATCATTTTATCAAACAGTTTGTTATGCTTTTTCAACAAAAACTTATAAAACATTCGCGACTGCGTTCCGTATACGTTAGGGTTGAACAATTTTAGTACCTAGTTATAATACAGATGATAAAACAAACTTCTTAGTGCAGTATGTTCAGTATTATTTTATAATTGATCTAGATTACAGGGTTCTTCATCAACTAACAATACAAAAAAAAGAATCGATTTGCTTTAGCAAGCGAATGCCATGTTCATAAAGGTGAAAAAATAATTCAAGTAGATTTAGTAGTTTCGTAAATTACTTCGTTATCATCATCATCATCTGCAGCCTGGAGACGTCCACAGCTAGACATAGGCCTCCCCCAAAAATTCTACATTGATCGTTCTTGTGTCGCCTCCATCCGCCGACTTCCCGCGACCGAGACAATATCATCGGTCCACATAATATTAATTCAAACATATAATGTATGCGATCTCTTTTTAAAATACCAATATGGATAAAGAGCTTTAAAGAATAGAATAGAATAGTTTTTATTAACATATATAAACATTCCATTAACATTATTCACTTCAAAAATATTGTTAAATAATGATTAATAGTGCTTATAATATGTTTTGTCACATACAAAAATTAATACAATTTTAAATCAATATAATAAGTTTGCTGTAAAGGGGCAATTTTTAATTATTTTTTTTTCTATTATTAGCGTCCAAGCATGAACATAAGAGTATAATAAATTAATTAATATTTTTTTTACAAATATCAGAATTATTAAAGGCAAAGTCATTTCAAAACATTTAGGATTTCATATTCATCATAATCACAATTTAAGTACTCCTTTATGCTGTACAGTGTTCTCTCTAATAGAAGTTGCTTCACTTTATTAACAAAAGCGGTGTCACTGGTGGTAGCTTTAACGCTCTCGGGCAGTTTATTGTATAAGACACGTCCCATCTGTAAAGGCGACTTTCTTGCTACGGCTAGTCTGCATGGTATTGGTAGCAAGACAGTCTTCTTCTGGCCTGATCTTCTATTTCTTGTTTCACCTGTATCAAATCTTTCCAAATTCTGCCTAGTATATTTAACAACTTCTAATATGTACAAAGCGACTGAAGTCAGAATATTAAACTTTTTTGAAATGATCTCTACAAGTTTCGCGAAACTTAGCATTGGCTAAAGTATGTCCCCATAAAAAAAACTATTGATATTAGTCATTTGGATGGTGGTAAAACAAAGAAAATGTTACGGATTTAGTGTCAAAGCTAGAATTAATACTCTGATGTCAAGGTATACACACTATAATACCTATACCTATAGTAAGCTCCCTCACGTGTTAAATATGAATCCGAATTAGGATCACAGCAAGGACGACGAGTTTAACCGTATCGTAAGAACTTGAATCTCATTTACAATGTATAGAATGATGTTTAGTTAAGATTCAAGAATATCACGATGTAGGCGACTATTTAATGTTCGCACAAATGAGTAAATGTTGTATTATCCTAAATGTACCTGTACGTATGTAATGTACATATTCATGCAATATTGTACAAGGATGACGCGTTTTACAGAAGCGTGTTCAATAGAGATGCTTCCTAGTAATATCTAGGAACCATCTTTAAAACATGCATTTGGTTGGCTCCTGAACATTTTATTTTCAATTTTTTATGTGCATTAAAACACAGAAAATGTGTAACGCGGATAATGAACATGTAGAGTCCAAAATACTGTCTAGCACTGCGTTAATACATTGATCACTCAGAGATTTAAGATGTTTTACCTCTTTGCTCTGTGATTTCTCAGTAATTAAAGAGAATTAAAAACAATTGTTTAAATTTACCACCTACCGGTATGAGTTTTCTATTTCATCGGGTTTTCTATCGGGTATACTTTTTCATCTTTATAAGTTGGGTTCCACCAAATTTTTTGATCGAGTTATTATTCGTAAAAGACAAAGCAGTGTGTCAAATTTTTATTGTAAGTAGTTAACTATAGTGTCGTTCCACGTACAAACAGTTTTCCAATACGATCATGGGTTCACACGAACCTCGGAATTGCGCAAAATGTCGAGAATTCTCCGGCGGCCGTGAAACCTGCTACTAATATGTAAAATACGTATGTCCCGCTGTCGCAACGAGTTACTACATGATTACACAGCATGCGTTCATTGATCATCAATATTCAATATGTACAGAATTAGCGGGATTATACCTCCAAATGTTTTTGATGAAAATCTATAAGACATCTTCGATATTCTACAATGGCACTTTTTCGTTTATTTATTACCATGAGTAAAATAATACGTCATATTGACTGCGTGCTTGGACGAAAGTCTAGTTGAAAAATAAATATAATGATTATGACTTAAATATACGTACGTGCTAGCAAAATACAGATCATTGTAGTAAAATATTTTTATTGCATACAAAAAATACAAAAAAGTCCAAAAAACAAGTGGCACACGGTTGTACAATATTATTTTTCTTTACAATCAAGTCGGAATGTAAACATATCTTGTTTTTATAAGGTTAAAAACAAACTGTATTTACTTCTCAGACTTGTCTTTTACCTTTTACCCATATAGATATAATATCGTATAGTTTTTTTCATAAATACCCAAAGTCGAAGTGAATAAAATACTGTTTCTAAAATCTTTTCAAGGTTATTTTCGATTACTTTGTCGCTTACGATGATCAATCGAAGGATTATTCCCATAAATAAGTCTAAATTCATATATATTTTCTCATACAAAACTGGTTTTCTTCAAAGTACGCAAATGTGTATGTGTTTGTGTGTGTCAACACGTGAGTGAGCCTTGGGTTTGTTAGTAGTGTATTAGCATTCCAATGCTTATTAGGGCTCTAGATAGAGCGACCTCTAACACAGAGAACGTTTATATGCGTTCATACGGTCTAATGATCCTGGCAAATCTCACATGCTATGGCGATTTTACAATACTAGGTAAGAAATGTTTTTTAATAATTTCGAAAATATGAAAACCGAATTCCGTTCGATACAGTTTGACTCTGTTAATTTTGCTCCATTAAAGAACCACGCCATAAACAACTAATTATCCAATAAGCTACATTTCGGCTGGTTGGTTGGTTGGTTCCAGTAATAGAAAATAGCCGATAAAAATTGTTTTATCAGCGAAAAATATAGCACAAAAACAATATTTTTTTACAAAATAAGGACTCCTTTTTTTTCAATAAATTGTATGTAATAAAAATAATTAATTCTAAACATCACAACTTATGCCTAGTTTATAAGTACATTGTAGCCACAGTTTATGCCAAAATATAATGCTACTATTTTAAGATGTAACGCATATTACTGCGAGAAAAATATCACGTAACGGACCTCGCCCCATAAAGGAATGGTGGGTTTATGTTCAATTTCCTCTGCAAGATACTAAAAAAGCATTTCAATGTTTCCTGACTCAGCAACATATCTCAGCAAACTGTCCTACATTCTAGCAAAAACTAGATCAATACTATATCTAGAACCACGTTCTGTTTTTATAGGTACTATATTTTTCCTTAGCATATTAACTGTATTATCGATAATTTAAAACGAATTACTGCAATACAGATTTACTCATATTGTACGGTTTTTTTTGTGCTATCTGATTTGATTTAAACTTTAGTTTTTTGAGTCATTTCCGGTTTTAATTAACTACCTGTGACTATTATTTGCATATTGTGTTCATTCAAAGTCTTTTTTTTTTATTTTGACGGGATAAATCTGATTTTTCCTATCGAATTCACTGAGAGACAAATTTTGTAGAGCTACCAGAAAACCAAGCAATAACTGCATTACCCCAAAACTTACTCAGCATAATTGTTTTCTGTGTGAATTTCTTTTATCTTCACAAACGATCAACATTTCTTTACTAATTCTCAATTTAGTTTTTCACCGTAACCACCAATGTATGATCGGAACGGTACTGGGCCACTATTGGTTTGGTCTAAAACAGCTTGACATCAGTCCATCACGTGATCAATAACTTCATAGTACAGCCCGAGCGAGGAATGCGGTAACCATGGACGGACTATACTTGTACATGTTTGTCTAATAGAAAACCATATTTGTAATGAGCTTGGTGGCTTGGCTAATGACTTTGTGCTGCGCAATAGTGCAAATATTTGCTGGTAACCAATGACATAACTGCGTAATAAAATCTGCTTGAAATACGAATTTAAATCGTTGTTTTTTTGTTTCAACTTTTTAACGGTTTTATTGTTGTAAGTTGTTATAGTTCTTATTACTATACCATATTGGTGTCCTTACTGTTTAATTAGATATTAAAAGTTATTGTTAGCAACCTCAGTGGATCAATTGATTGGGCTGTTTATGGAATAATGCACTGACTCGTGTGAGTGATACTGATTACTGTTATTCTTCATTCAAATTATAGCTAACAATCGTATTCGCTTTACGAGATCTAGTCCTGTCATCATTAGGTAGTTCTGGTATTACATTTTATTAATTTACATAAATGTCATTAGTCTTAAAACCGGAAGTAATTTGTTATAGCAGTCTCACTGGATATGTCAAACGTCCGATACATCTGACGTATTCAGTGTAAGAGAGCGTACCGGAAGATGAAATAATGCAGTATTACCTTCCCAAGCTCAATACGAGTACGTAACCGCGATTACCATGATCTTGTTTCTGTAATCATGTTCTTAGTTTTAATTACACGGCTTTGAGATCTTGATGTAATTACGTAGATTTTTGCAAAATTTCATCGTAAATCATTTTTGTTACACTGAATAGGCTTACGCTGCTGAATAAACTTATTGTTGAAATTCTTAAGAATGCAAGATAAAACAAAAGAAAAGTAATTAATGGATTCATTGACGTGACAACGTCTTATAAATTGGTTTGCCGGGTGACACTTCAAGAAACTGCGTTACGCTCCGCTCACGTTATGCGCTCACAACGAGAGCGAGTGAGAGGCACGCGTCCCTTCCGTAAAATTATTTTACCACTCAAAGTCGTTGTCACGTAAAACTTTCGCCCGTATACCGACTTTCCAGGCAACCAATTTTTTTTATATCTATTGAATTAGTTTTAACAGGAATATTAACACATCCAATGAAGTAACGCTAACTGTACACGGCGCAAAGATAAATTAGCAACATTGCCGCTTTGAATGTCTATCGCCAAACTTTTTGAAGTTACGGCTGGTCTAGTCGGGAGAACGGCGACTGCCGATCCGGAGACCCCGGGTTCGAATCCCACCACGCGCACCACTGTCTTTTCGAAGTCATGTGCGTAATGCCGCTAACTTAAAAACGGTGAAGGAAAACATCGTGAGGAAACCGACATCGAATCTTTCAAGGTCTTGTGTCATCCACGAATCCGCACTTGGCCAGCGTGGTAGATTATGGCCTTAACTCTCTCCTTGCGAGAGAAGGCTCCGAGTCCCAGCAGTGGGGATATTTAGTGGGCTGCTTATGCTAAACTTTGCACAAAGAACAAGCGGGAAAAATATCAATAAATGACACGATTCTGAACTGCCACATATCAGAACAATATTTTTTTACGATTTATGGCAGTTTAGTAATTACGCGGTATGCGTTAACAATGACAATTAAACAGCTTTATTACCATTGTGCGTCAGCAATGAACAAAACAATTCTCTCGACACATTAATCTAATGAACCATATTTCGTAATAACAAGCAATCCTAATCACTTTGATTGTAATTGCAGATATTTAGAAAAGTGGACCGGAAAAATGCTGGCCAATTACAAAAATTAAAAAACTTGTTTAACTTTAATTGCAAAAACATTGGTTAGGAATTTGACAAGTTACTTTGTAGATATTGCTAAACATGACATACTGTTTGATTTAGCGGTATAAAAGTATATTTAAGAGAAAAATATTAACATGTTATGCTATAACATTGAAATATATATTTTCTCACCATTACGAACAAATAGGAAAAGAGGGTTAACTCCGCTGGCAGTAAAACCGTCTACGCCACAAAACAATTACCTCATCTGCTTGTAGTTGCTTGATTACACTATGATAGAACCTCTAAGAACGGTATTTTTTTGCAAAAAGCTAACCCTAAAATCGCGTAATATGTTTCAGTTTTTGATTTCGCAACTCGTGATTTCAATGTGGTTCTGATTTGTAAATACCTTATAATATAATCACATGCTCGCTCAAATATTAATCTAAGCTATCGTGGGTGTTCGCTACACTATTATTATTTTATGTGGTGGAGCGAGTCTTCGATATTATACAATTTCATGCACCATATTCACGGGTCAACTGAAAAATAGGTCCCTCTTTTCAGTTGACCCGTGAACACAGACATAACGAAATTCTCAAACGTTTGTTAGTGTTTTGGGACTATTACTTCAGTTAACCATGATTATCCGGATCGACCATCGTATCTGCCTAAGGGCCCGCTTTCCGCTCCGTGACACTTAGTCGTGACGATCTGATTGAGCGACCGTATCCGGCTAAGACCGTGCATCCACTTGAGACATGCGAAGCCGCTACGCGATGGATGACGAAAACGCCCACCAATAAAATCGCTTTATTTATTACTAGCCTCTGTTAGAACAACTTAGGTCAAAGAATCTTAGTGAAATGTGGTGGATAAAAGGAGTTGTGTAACAAAAAGAAGCAAAACAACGGAAACGACAAATGCAAACTAAAAATACGCGCGGAAAAAAAGTGTGCGCGTAGGTGCGCCGCTGTGGTAAACTATGAAGAGAGTTTTTAACACATCTTCTCTCTGCTTATCGACACTGTTCCATAGCTTGGCTACTCATTCGTCTTAATCCACATCTATGATGAATTAACTCAGACTATATAATTTGCTGACATGTACGGATAGTATGAAATAAATGAGTATGAGTATATTCTACTTGTTCGCTACGCGTCTGTTGGACGGCTAGTCTAAGGGCCCGCGGCGTGACGGCGCCCGCCCGCCGCGCACGCTGGCCGCCCTAGGCCGCGGGAGCGTGACGCCGCGTCACGCACTTGCCAATGGGCAATTAAACACCGGATTTCACCGGATGACTCACTGTCGCATTCAATTTTACTTTATCAATGGGCCGGAAACGACTTCGATAATTATTATCTAACCTGTTTCCGGTGATCATTGGATATTAATTAATATCGAACATGTCAAAGCGTAAAACGCATATGTATGTGTTTTTACACTATCTGGTTCATGTATTGTTACATTCAAAATTGTCTCTTTGAATTTTATAGAAGTGTAACCAATGCAAAGACCAAATAAACATTTATATCAACGGATAAAAGTATTTTCTACCTATAAAGTAAACTAATTTAGACCATTACTAACTGCCGTATTCCAAACGTTTGTTCAAGGCTTATGAAAATCAATAAGTTGTCACAATTTAGTGAAGTGAAATCGATATAGAAATTCTCGATGTCTCTACGAAAGAGACAAAATGGAAAATAAATCAGATTTTTAATAAGAAAGTAACTTACTAGTTTTTCTTGAAAGTTACCTATTGGTCTTGCTCTACCTACAGCAAAACCAATAGGTAACTTTCAAGAAAAACTAGTACTTAAGTTACTTTCAAGTGCGAGTAAAACTAGTATGTACGAGCGATGAACCTCGCTGAGTTTATTATCTAATCCCAAGTAAAAGCCATAGAAGGTGAATAGGTAAAGTCAGCGGGAGATCCACTGTGACGAAACAGCACGACTCTCCGAAGCCCTATAAGGCGTGTTTACGACTCCCTCGCCTATATTTACATATAAATTATTCGAATTTGTGTAATCGTCTCCAAAAATTGAATTTAATTGCCTGAATCTTGCGTAGGAAGATTAGATTAGGAAATTTGTAAATGGCATGATTACGTGGTCTAATGAAGAGATCTATAGTTCAATTTCTTTAGGAAAATAATATAGATCTCACTACAAAATTATTTTTACTAATGACTTTCCAATATTTTTAGGAAGTTTTAAACAGTTTACCGTTTTAATTGTCTACATGAAACTGCATATAAATGTCGGACACTCGCTTCACTATAAATATAACCACGGTATATTAATAATAATAGTATACTTTTATAACTATGACTATATATATATGTTTTACATTAAAGGTTTATTCTCGTAGTTTCTAAATTCTAAACCTTGTACTTTGCTCTACAAATTTAAATTGTTTTAGGACAAATGCAATCATAAAGACATTGTGTTAATTTCTGTAGAATTAAGTTAATTTCGAGATTGAAAATTAACATAGATATTTCGAAATATTTAAGTATCTATTTCTATTTGCATAATGTAACCACAGAACAGAGCTGTAGCAGTAAATCTGTACCTAGATATCTAATGCTCTGACCGCAAAGTTTGTTATCCTCCGGTTACACAAACACATACAAAAGCCAGAAATAGAATAAGAATCAAATATATATTTATGTACACAGGATAATACATTCATAGAAATACAACGTTCTTCACAGGATCATAAGAATCAGAAAACAAGAGAGTAACCTACGACGAAGAAATTGACTAATAAAACCACTATTACAAAACTTAAGAAAGTACAAATTTTAGGTTTTAAACATCCCTTAAGTTTGTAGTCTTGGATGTTTTATTCTAGACGTAGAAATTTAATACTGCATTTATGTGTATATTGTAGTATTGTTATTGTTAATAGTTAATATTGTTAATAATATGCTATTTGTAGGTATGCTGTATTTCCGAGCTTAGCTTTAACCGGAATGTCTAGATTTCTATGTAAATATGATGCATTCTTTAGAGATATAGTCATAGAGCTACAATGAAACTGTTGAGGAACTACCTAAATTAAGAAAATATATTAAATATTGACACTAAATTCAAAGTTTTGACTTAATATAAAACAAATGATTCATTTTGGAATTGTTTTAGGAACTCATAAAATTTAAAAGGGTTAAAATTCAATGTCGTTTTTGATCTATCGGACAGAATCTAGTAATGCGCAAAAAATATAGAATACTAACCATGTGGTTTTCCTCAGGCGCCGTCTGTGAAGCGGAATTTCCTCCGGCGTACGAAGGCAACTTCTCCTCCGGGCGAGGATGACGTCACGACCACTCCAGCCACCGCGGAGGAAAAACTTCCGAAGCGAGGCGGGTCGAGGTTCAAGCCGAGGGAAAACGGGCGGAACGAGACGAGCGCAGCGAACAGACGGCCGGCGCCGGGCGCGGGCGCGAGGCGGACTGAGCGCCCGCCGCCGCGGAACTTCGCGCGCCGCCGGCCAGCCGCCGCTGTCACCGCCGCCGCTAACCGTGAGTACCCAGTATTGTAAACTCGTGCGCACAACTTGTGCTAGCTAATTTGCACCACATTCCAGCTCTAACTATAATGATACAAATATGTACCTTTTCTTGGGCACGGCCTTTATCATAAAACAAAATTACACGGATATTTACACTGCACCACAATCTTAAATACTTGTGCTAAGCACAAATTATCCTTACAAAGGTCTACAAATGGAAAAATTATCAAGCTCTATACCGGTCGCTAGTGTACTTGTGTGTTTGATGGTGACATTACCGTGTTGAATGGCAATGCTTAAATCTTGAACTATAAGGCTTAAAATTAAGTTGACTTACTTTGATCGCATACATTAAAAAATGTTTTCCTAAACGAGGAAGATGGCATGAAAAAAGAGAGGCCTATACCCATCAGTGGGATAAGAAAGGCTGTGGATGATGATGATGATGATGAAACCAGTCAAACCCATTACACCTGTGTTGACACTCGCCAGAGAATAACAATGTTATCATATCACGAAGTCTTCAAAATGTCAAAGACATTAATGCAAAATGCAGTTTATATTTACTCGTTCTGAGATCTTTCAATCTGCAGCCACTATTGGAATGTCTTCGCATAATTGTGTTGTTATTGAAGGCTCCTATTTTGGTCACGGAAGGCGTTGGGCCAATCAACGCTGACCTTTGGTACTGATTGTTGCTTACAAAGTTCAAGTATTATTTTAATAGCCGCAAGAAATATTGAGGGTTTTTGTACTACCTATCAATCTATCCATCAGAAATAATAAGCAAGATTCCACACTTCATGAACAGAATTGAAATATTGATTTTGATAGTACAAAAATTAAAAGATGGCTTTACAAGTGTTATTGGGCCATTTAACTCCAATTTCAGACTCCATTAGTAACAATAAATAATAAGATTTTATCAGAACAACAATACTGTATCAAATTTGTTCAGACCAAAGCCGTAACTGTATTCTAACCGTATTCTGAAAATTGATTCAATGCTTACGTATCCAATTGTGTGAAGTCAAATTCATATTTAAATTTTGCGTTTGTGACGACCTCAAAGCGACAAAACTGTGCATAAATAATTATTAAGAATATTGCGACTTATGTACCTTTATAACATATCTATGTACCATTTTAACATATTTTAATATGACTACACTACCAGTACAGCGCGAACTTACTCACGAACTTCTGGTTTCCGTTATTTTCCCGGTATTAGTAGTCTATGTGCTATTCGAGCCTACATTCTAACAGTGATCCAAATTTCAACTCGATCCTTTCAGCTGTTTCCACATGATTGGGCAACAAACAACCTTATTCCAGCTTTCATATTTATAATGTTAGTAAGGTTTACTCGTTCCATGAGGTGGAAGATGGTGGCAAACTGCAAGTAACTAACATGTGGATTGTGAACGTGTGCCGGCAATAGGTATATCGTGATGTAGCGAGTGAAACCTGCCGCCGCATTCATCTCGCAACTACCAGAGTTTCTCTCATTGTTCTCCGTCCGCCTCGCAGGCTTGTGCTAGGGTTCAACACAACACGCCCTCCTAAAATCATAATAACAAATCAGCCTGTGCAATTAAAACTAAGTAACGTGAATAAATTAGAATAAGTGAGTAAACGTGGCCGACTGCTTATATTACTCGCCAGCAAGACTGACGAGTAATATAAGATGAGAGATGAGGATATCATAAATGGCAATAGGGTTATTGATTTAGAAACAAACAAAATATATGTATTTAGTGGTAACAAATAGTATCATCTATTATAGATCATGAGATCAACGTAGAATCATAAGGGGAATACTATAAAATTGCATTATTTAGAGTCGTAGTTTGGTCAAGTACGGTTTTAAACTTTCAAACATTTTCGTAGAATTGAAGTATAAATAGTTTTTGTTTTCGTTATTTCAGTAGCTATTCTGATACAACATACATGTAGGTATTACGATTCAAAGATGCCTTCGCTTTCCATAAATTTTATCAAAATCCATAGATCTATCAAATAACTAGAACCAATACATAAAGCTCGATCAGCAAAATTCGTTTGGAATGAATAAAATATTGTTAAAGTCCATTCTTAATTTCCATGAACTATACGTAGAGTGTTGACCCGACTCCCTGTAACGTCATTCTTCTAAATGCCACACAATGAAAACATTAAAAAAATACGCAACAAGATGACATCAGCTTCTGTGCAAACACTCACATAAATGCGGCACAGCTTTGTTTACAAGCCTAGAGTTAAAAACCAGACCTAGACATTCGAAGAGCGTTGTCCTCTCGGAAATATGCGAGTCGCCTTGTAGCTGCAATTTTATCAATGAAATGTAAATTCCCTGCGTAGATGTAAAGCAGTGCGGTCGCGATATCTAGGTATGTAGGTCTGAATTATGGCCCAGATTAAATACACCACGTTGAATACTTATTACGTGCTTACTGGCTGCTTATATTTATCTACATTTTAAGTATTTTAACAAGTATGTGTCGTCAGGTGAACAGTAGACACTTAACAAGTGGTTTTGTCGAACATTGTGTACTGAAAAAACATTTCTTTACAATTTGTATATACTTTTCCATATATAGAACTTACAAATTCTATTTAATTCTAAATATGTAGGCTGGTTAACTGACCAAATTATTTAGCCAATTTTGTATTGTCCGTAAACAGAATAAGCGATTCAGTTTACATTGCCGCTACTCAAAATCAAGGCATTATATGTCAAGGAGAGAGTCAAGGCCACAATCTACCACGCTGTCCAAGTGCGAATTACTGGCAGTTATTACATGTCTTTCTTAGAACATACCAATTCTCTTCAAAATGTTTTCCTTCGCCGTTAGAAGCAGTGGTAATGCTAAATACGTACCTCTCGCTCTAAAAAATACTCAGAAGGACGGGTTTTGAATCTACAACCTCACTACACGAGATATTCCTTCAATCTTCTTCACAATATAAAATATTTATTTATTTATAAATGGTTTCATTAAAATCAACTTCTACTCTATTACCATGGGCATTATTTCATACCAGCTGTTCAATCTATCATTGTCTTAATAGGTACTGCAATCTGGTACAGAATTTGCATGATCTCAATACTCGAAACTGGAGTAGTAGTTCTAGATAGCAACTACCTGATTGCACGAACGCAACGATCTCACGCGATTTTACCGTTAATCCGTTCAACGTAAACGGGTGTTAACGTTTGCCAATTTTAACAGTTGCACTATTTCTCATTGTGTTGTAAAAAATCTGAAAAAAACAAGTTTTTGTTAGAAAAATGCAAGCGTTTAATCGACTAATGCGTCTCCCTAATCGATTATTAATTTACCTTCCGTCTACAACGTTACGTTGGTTTGTGTATTGGCCATAGTGTAGAAAATAGTACTAAGTGCATGATGACACAGTCGTAACCTAATGGTCAGTAAGTACGTATAATAGACATCAACGCGCTCGCCAGGCATATAACTGTTCTAAATAGGGTTGATAGAGTTTGCTGTTCGTATGAACAGCAGAGCTATTAGGCGAGACTATAAGTTACGCTACTGAGTTTTTTAATGATAATAAGTGCGTTCTTGACCGCCATATCACCTGATGTAAAGCGACGAAAGCTTACCTAGAAGCAGCTTATTTAATCTCGACTTGAAAATACCAAGATTATGTGCATTTCTTTTGAATTTTTTCAAGTAACTAGTAAAAACTAACTCACGTGTAAGCTGCTTTGTGTGTGAGATCTATAAAAATGAATCAATAATAAATTGGTCAAGAATAATCATTTTCATCAGCCTCTTCCACACACCATCATTAAACAAACAAAAGCTTCCCAGACAATGGCCTACCGACAATTATCGAATAAACAGTAACCATTCACGGCCAAGTTGCCACACACTCACAATGATGTTTCAGCAATCATTTGTTTACAAAAAAGCTGGGAGAGTACAAAACGCACCAACAAACATCAAACATTTAAAATTCGTGATTTTCGGTGGTTTCACTGTTTTATCTTACTTGTGTTAAAACGAACCGAAAATAATTTTGTTCCACCTGTTAGTTATTTACAGCAGTTTGACTAGCAACTTGTAGCAAGAAATCGATGAAAACCCAAAGCTAATTCAATTAATTTACGAGAAATGAGCAGTTTAGTAATACTCCTTTGTATCTATTTATTTACACTAAATACAAGAAACAATATAATTTGTCAGGGACGTGTTTTTAAAAATCAGGGTCCACCGCTCGACCTAGATTAAAATAAAAAGTAGTCAGGTGTGAGTCGGACTCGCCCATGAAGCCTTCCGTAGCAGCAAGTAACATAATACAAAAGTTCTTGTACTTCGTTGTTACTTTAATCAGTGTTTTAACAATAGTGCATTTATGACGTATTAAAATAAAACTACTTAATAGATCTCATTCAAACCAATTTTAGTTGATAGTTTACATGGTATTGGACATCATACACTTTTTTATATTTTTGTCATTCTCTTATTTTATAAGTTACAGGGGGGGGTACACAGTTTACCACTTTGGAAGAGTCTCTCGAGCAAACTATTCAGATTAGAAAAAGATATGTTAAAAACCTCAATATCATTTTTGAAGACCTATTCATACACGTATGGTATTGATGTAAAAAATATTTTTAATTTCAGTTCTAACTATGTAAAATTTATTGATATTTTCTATTTTTTGTATAAAAATCTTAATGCGGTTCACAGAATACATCTACTTACTAAGATTCAATTGGATAGCTTTTATAGTTTCAGAGAAAAGTGGCTGTGACATACGGACGGACAGACAGACATACAGACATGATGAATCTATAAGGGTCCCATATTTTTCCATTTGGCTACGGAACCCTAAAAATACTGGCCATATGGGTAAAGTCAGTTAGAGCTATGTGGAGAATGTCCAACAATGTTGTTGTTTGTAGATTTTTTTACAATATATAGTCACGAGGCGAACAGGACATGTGCCTGATGGTAAGCAACATGCTTGCCACATAACAGCATAGTGACACGCAGCTATTGGAACATGAAGAATCCAAATCATTGACTAGAGCTGTAGCACTGCACTGCGCTCGTCACCCAGATATATAGAATATTTTATCTCTATGACTTGTAATTTCAATGGATACATCGCTCTTCAA
>JADLOZ010000294.1:0-25000 GCA_017562165.1 Ectropis grisescens | reverse complement strand
CAAACATCACGTCATCACGTCTGCCACGCCCTACTAAGTCTCATTCAACATTTAAATACGATATCATTGTGCAATCCGTAATGACGCTTCACCAGTCCGCCATTCTTGCGTCGTCACTTGCTTCTTGCCATTCTTCTGCCATCTCCGAGGCCGGAACTCTGTTATACTATTCCTTCCAAGTCTGTCTCGCCCCAAACAATGATCTCTAAGCTGATGTTCTTTTATTTAATTAAAGTTCTCGCCTTGCAGACCCATTTGCGTGTGTTTCAAAGCCAACGCAATAAGACGAACAATACCTAAAGATTTCGTTATTTTCGACTTTATTAAGACATATCAGTAAGTCTTTAATAAGATGATATCAGTAATTATTTTACGCAAGCTATGCTTGGTAAAGTATGATACAAAATGTAGACCTGAACGACTTGATTGGGTACCATAGATGGAGCCAAGTTGCCAGTGAACTGTTGTGATAGGGCTGATTGTAGTGATACGATAAAGTAAGGACCTCTAAATTTAATAGATCATGCACCACGGTGGCGTTATCTATACTGGATCCAATTTAAGATTGAACTCGTAATATACATAGTTTCTATTGTATAAATATTTATAATAAATAGGCAATTATGTGACGCAGTTGGGTAATAAAATAAATGCCTAGTTCAGTCACAATATAGACCATTATAAGTAAAACCTAAAACGGCCACATTGAAAAAGATTGGCCCATATGTTGCGGTTACATGATGAAGTGGCTTTACGCGTAGCAAAACCGCAATGGATACAACTTTTTCTATCGAGCCTTTCGACGGCTTAGCGATCAGTTTCACTTCGAATATAAAAAGTTTAGTATCAAAACTAGTGTTGCCCATTATGTGGGGTTAAATAACATGATATTGCACTTTAACGTTCTATTAAATGGTTTTAGGGCCGTGACTGTTGGGCCGTGGTCAACTAACAGACTTACTATCGAACAGCGTAATATGAAGTTGGTCTAATAGAGAAGAGTCCAGTTGAACTAAAATAAAAACATTAATTTAAAATCAATGGAATTGAAATAATTTGTTATATTTTGTGTACTGGTAACACAATATAGATAAGTACGATTAAGTATTTGGTTTGAATAGAATTGATGTATTGATGTCTTCGTCACATTTAGTGCATTGAAAAGAGATGGGAGTTGTTTTATTTTGAATTCAGAACGTGTTTTAGAATGGGGTCTTACTAAAATTTTGTAATTAGCTTGAACGGTGTCACCGTTTTTGGAAATGTATCGCTAATTTGTCAGTAACATACATAACTTTCTCTATCCATATCTGTGTGAGATCATTACGGACGTGATATTTTTTTAGACCTGTCTGCAAAAAAGTCTTACCAATGTAGTATCCTCTATTTGATATGGGGACCAGACATGGTTTGTCCAACTTGCAATAACTGATACGTTTTTGTGTTCCTTTGGGATGCCACATGGAATCATTGGCTGGAGCTAGTTTAATACTTAAAGAGTCCTGGTTCCAGTAGCAATATTTTCCCGCTATTTCTCATGCTTCGCTCCCTTCTAGTCTCGGCCATCGTTGCTTATCAACCGGCGACACGCGACCGCTAGAGGATTTGACGGAGATGCGCCTCTATTATTCCGACCGGACTACGCTGTCTGTCTGTAGCCTCTGTTGACTCAGCAATCTACCTTACACAGACTGAAGTTAACTAGAAACCAATAAACTATGTATATACAAATTGCTTTCGTGTAAAATTGTTCTTTCACGCTGTTCATGCAATTTTTTACCCCTATCACTCATTAAGATACCCTAGCGTTTTTACGGTTAAGTCTAGTCTTGTGATTGAGTGGAGTGTTCGAATCTGACCCGACTATACAGTAGATTATAATCTTGATCCTTTGAAACCAGCAAAATGTTTATTACATCTTGATAATAATAAACTGGTTAACGACCTTGACTTACGAAGATATAGAGAGACTTACTATAAATAAAACTCTTTTGTAGTACAAACACATAGTCACACACACACACATACCTACAAATGCACACTGTCACATGTCACACTGTCATCACACGCACACATTTTATTCGATTATTTTTTCATGCGGCAAGCCGACGCGACGGGTGAAGGTCTATCTTGCTTGGGATCCTCACCTACTTATATGGTATACTTCCGTTTTTAGCGTAATGAAACTGTTATATAAGGATTACCAATTCTTGGAAAAGTCATTAGCATAGTTCAGTTGAATTGAAATTCACATGTTAACAGTTTTATAATATCCGAATAAATATAATATTTATTATTTCAACAAGTTCTTTAGAGTATAATAATAATCGTATTTATACGACGACTTCGTATGAGTCCCATTAGACACAAATAAATTAACGTTTACTCGTATCACAAAGTACTTTTGTATCATAAAATTTAGGTTCGGTTGCTAAAACAAAACTTAGTTAGCTAAATGTGATGTAACTCGTCGGAAAACTGTAACACAAGCTTCGGTCTATTTCCAACCGGATCGGAAGTCGGGCTTCGATTCGCATATTTAGTTCGCTATTTCATATGAACCTAAAGGGAAATACTGACGTCTGACCTGAATACTATTTAAACTGCGCTAATAATACTCGTATAATGCTGAATTATTGTACTTAACTTTTATTTTGATTAGAAAGATGCTTTCTTAAAGCCCAAATAAAAGTTACCTTAAAATCACAAAATTTTATTGCTGCGAAAATTATAGCAGCGAAGTCCATTCACTTTCATAATTTGTGAAGTTATATTCAATAGTATAAGATATCGTAGTGTCTATACAAGATTGGACGATGAAAGCTCAAAATCGGGTGAAGTGGAAGGAATCGGAATTCACCTTTGCCCAGCAATGGAATACTGCTGTAATATTTACCTATATTTTCAATTTTTCAATTTCAATAACACAGATTTTAAAAACAAGACAAATTTAGCTCATTAAAATTTGTTTGTTTATCTATAACTAGATTTAATAGATCGAATAGACTAATCTGTGTTAACCCAAGTAATTTATGTAGTATAAGTTACTTAGTTATTAACACAAAGGTTTTTTATCACTTCAAAGTTAGTAGTTTTCAAAGGATGCATAATGAAATGACTCATTTGCGTGTATAGAAATTGAAAAAAGAAAATGGTTTCGGTTTACGGACGATATTTTTACGTAATAACGTCATTAGATACGTCACAAGCCGAACGCTTAGGCCGATCGTTCCTAGTTCCTATCTATCGCTTGTTCCGTTCTTTCGCTTGCACGCTCGGCTCAGCCGGAATGTGTCACTGTTGTACGCGCAACTGGATTATCGATTTAAATAATGTTATGATATAAGAATAAATTATAATGAAAAACTAAAAAATGGAAGAGACTAGATTCTGCAACACAGGCATTGCCTAGTGCAGTCTCTAGGGTACGCCACAAAAATATTTTTCTTTTTTGTCATTTTGTATTTAGAAGAATATTATGTTCATATGTACTTGTAACCTAATAAATAAATAAATATTTATGTTCAAAATGAACCGCGGATTACGCGTTGCGCAGCCAGTGATACAAACATACATAAACCTCACATATGCCTCCATTTTGCATAACTTAATTAAAACAAAGTCAACGACACCATTAAAATAAAAAATACACAAAACCCAGAGCAAAAATTATCATGAAATCTCGCATCAAGATAAAAACTAACAACCCCGAAATCAATTTAAATTAAAACAATATCGCCGAAATGTAATACAATAAGTAATTAAAACGTCACTCGTCAAAATGAAAAGGGGCCCGACGTTGATGGAGGATACTGATATAAATAAATTAAATTATAGAGTTAAATGTTGGAGTTAGATCATGAAATTATTTTTACGGGTACTTTGACACGCGAACTTTGTCGCCACAACGGTAACATTTGGCCCGGCCATGACACTGCATGATATTTGTCGTTTTTAGGACGTTCGAAACACACGCACTTATGCATTGATTATGATATAACCTACTCCAAACAACAGTGGTCCGGTTGTCTACTAGACTAATTTACAGTGGTTCACATAATTGTTAAATTCATAGTCAGAAATCAATTCACGAAAATGTATATGATTCACGAAAATGCATATGAAATGTTATTGCTTCTTTTTGTAATAACAACTGAACAGATCGCCAACAACTGACAACTACAACCTGACAACTTATCGCCGGACGCGATCGAAACTTGAGTCGGACTGGACTGACTATATCAAACGTGAGTTACCCGTGTATTTATTTAAAATGTGTAATAACCACGTTAGTTTTCATACTACAACTGAATAGATTTCGACAAAATTTATCATACGTCAAAATAATATAGACTGTACCTTAAGTAGCGATGTTACATTTTTATTGCTGTGAAATGACGGATATATAAATACCTTCGGGGGTAAAATACCGTAAACTAGTATTAGTACGTAATATAATAAATAGTACTCGAATTGATACCCTTTATTTTCGGACTTTGGTTAAAATACTTAAGAATCGACGTAATAATACTTAAAACTTAACCGCACGAAAATATCAATACGAGTATAAAATGTATCAAGTTAGTATCATGCATCTTTTCATAGTCTTAAGACTTTGTAAGGTTAAGCTATCGAATTCCCCGTGGCAAAAGTTATCACAGTTCCAGTTACGCCTCAGGGATCTGAATTATGAACTAACTTGTCCAAGATTGAAAACCGTAAGTTCTACAATGGCTAGTTCCGACTAGCAACCGACTTACCAATGAGCTGTATTTTTCTCCTTTCTCAAGGGAAATTATAAAGGAATTTGGAGAAGTTAGTTTTGAAGTAACAGCTTTGGTCTCCAATAGTTTTAGGGGTAATGTTAAATATTGTCAGAACAACGATACGCATTGTTAAACGCTTAATATAGGAATACAGACTTTACTTCACGCAGATATCTGAGTTTCTGAAATTTATTAACACAATTCGAAATAGATTTATCAAAGAGTATGCGATATTTTCATTTTATGCTGATGATACCTTGTGTCGTTGTGCCCAGTGCTTATGCCTATCGGTACAGTTCACAGATAAATTTGCTTCCTTTGTATAGGATGACTGAAGTAAAAGAATTAAGTGGTAAGTATAATAATTAAATATTTTAAATGCTCCGCAACAAATCCCACTATACTACTTATATTATAAAAACCCATGCTTTGTTATTTGGATGTTTGTTGCTCAATCACGTTGTAACGTATCGGATTGGGCTGAAATTTTAAACACAGTTACATTAAAGTCTTCGAAGTTTTCACAGTTCTCGAAAAAATATCTTATCAGCATTAGTGCAGTCATTTTAGGAGATATGATCGTCATTATTATGATTAACATCCTGTCTAGACCCACTGCTCGGTGTAGGAATTATCTCCCTTCTGTTACTAATTTATATCTTAAACTCTGAGTCAAATCTCTGTCTTGTACCCTGAGTAAATCTCATACTCGCATGTCTCAACGGAAGTTACGAAGGCAGAAAGTTCGAATCGGAGTTTTAGGTAAGCGTGTTCCATAGTAGACCACATAGTCGCTTAACATCAAGAAGGCGGCAAATTGTAAACTTATATTATTATTAACTTAAATAAAAAAAACATAGACATACAAGCTAACGGTAGACTTATAATTATTAACCCCTAATTTTACATCATGGTTAAAAAAGACAAATCTTTGACAAAAGACTTTGAAATCGGAAATGCTTGTTAAAATATTCCAATCAACATCGACAACTATATTCCAACGCTTCTCTAGACCAACTGTGAAGCTAATATGAACCTCAATTTATTATCTCTTAAACGATTTTGCACGGATGAATATTCATTTAGAGGGTAATACCATCCGAAAATGGCATTTGGAGAGAAAAAATACGCTGCTCTATTGAAGCGAGAAACTCATTTAAATTTTTGATTGTGAAGAAAAAGCGGATGAGTCTCGAGTGGAGATGACGGAATGCCGCCCTTAATCGAATAGCCAAGCACAAGAATTAAATTTTGTGAATGCGAAATACACCTTATTCGTTACAAGAATAACATGGCAATCAAATGTAGCGAGTCCTAAATTCACCTAGCTCAGAATTTTTAAGGCAATTTATCTCGTGCAAACGTTGGACAGCGTTTCGAAACGTCCGCACACGTCGACGGTTGGAAGACGAATGACTGAGGATAGCACAAAAAGGTCTGTTTGGGATCATTAGTGGGGGTAACGAGGGTATGTTTGTGTGGTCTGGAACATTCTTCATATCGCGGCCCATTGCTCTGTTTAGGGTTCCGCTGTCTAACGACTGGATGGCTGGTCCCTTTCATTATCTTTGTGACTCTTTTATAACTATCTTTGATGTGTAAACCGCGCATTCCCCCGTATTGAATTTTATGCTCTTTTACAAAACGCTTATGGTGAGTTGACGTGTCTTTTGAAATGGAAGAGCAGTAAAAAGGGTGGGTTTTATCTCTATATTTCGTGACCGTGTTTCCACTCCGTTATGAAATGTCAGCGAGTGAAGGCAAATATTTTAATTAAACCATAAACGTTGGCGTAAAAACTTTGGTTGTTTTATTATATAACTCACGTTATTTAAACATGGTGTGTACTTGTCGCTATTGCCGCGGCTCTTGTTTTATCAACAGAATTGGTTGAATTAAGTTTGTCATGTAAAGTTTTACAGTTGTTTGTTTGGCGCTATGAAAACTAGTCAATATTAAAAGGTTCACGAGTAAACAAGATCTGGACTGGAAACAATGCCCTCTCGATCTCGTAATCGAGATCCAGGGAAATAATATGATAAAGAAATAAATCGTAATATTTGTGAGTGACGAGTAATACAGGGCTAGACGGCGATATGGCCTCTTCATGTTCAAATAACTGCGTGGGCTGATGTTATGAGCAGGCGTGTTGCTTACTATCATGTACATGTCTTGCTCGTCCCATCACTATATTATGTAAAAAACTTTTAAATATTATGTACCTATGTAAGTACACACAGGTTTTTGTTAGTTTTAATTAACCACAATTAATTATTTAAAATTTAAATAATCACAATAAACTACAATTTAAAATAATCACAATAATCAATTCATAAATAAATGAATTGGACAACTTCTTAGTAAGTAAATCTACTAAACAACTAAGCCATGCAGTCAAAACAACTTAAAGAGTTCATACATTGTTTTGTCTCTATATTAAACTCGATACACAAAACCAGTACATAATATACGTTCATAATGTGTTCTTTTCACTAAAATCGTTACACTATTCGCCTTGCAACCCGATGAGTTTTCATCTGCCCGATTTATTCATTCCCTCCAATAAATCAAAGAGAAAAGAGGGGAAAAGGGACTGACCACTTAAAGAAAATCACATAATTGAGGAACAGTAAACGGTGCGTAAAGTAGGGGCTGGCGAGCTGGACGGATTAAGAAAAGGGGCAAACTTTTTAAAACTTGTATGTATTGAAATACATAACAAGTATGGAGCTGACCGTATTTTTACACGCTTAATTTCGATTCTTGATATTTCCTTACGATATAAATAATAGTAAATAATCTAATAAACAACGATAAATAAATAGCATTTGTGCTATTTCAAACTAAAATATAACTGTGTTCTAAATTTTAATCTGATCAGGATATGTATTTATGGATATAGTATTTATATTATTCACAATTTATTTAACAGTAAATAATAGTTTAAGTTTTATTATATTTAAGTTTAAAAGAAACTGCAACACTCATAACATCTAGATGTCCCCAAGTGATCGAACCTGCAACCATTTAACCGAACTCTAGGCGACTTTCATCAACTTTAACTGCAATCTCCTTTAAAATCCCGACTTCCCGTAAAACATTTACTTAATGACGAATTCCTGAATAATATTAAAGTTTATTGGTGCCAAATTGTAGCAAAACTATCTTACAAAAATGAACGATTCTATAACAATTCCAAAGTAAAATAGTACAATTAAAATGCAAATCCTTACCCGACCAGGTTGAACCATTGTGCCCCGACATCATCCTTAATTACGTTCACTGATCGACCCTTAGAAATTTGCTGGGCGAAGACGTGGCGGATGTCAAAGGACCCAAGGGTCATACTTCATGCGTGGTCCGGGTACAATGGTGCCGGGTGTGAAATTATTTTAACCCGTCTACGGACTTTATTTTGCATCCGGCTCTAGTAACAACATAGACCTTCTAAATAACGACGTTGTTAGGACTTTTAATCTGAGTGTTGTTTTATGACTTCGTAATTTTGGACTCTGTAAAATCAGATGGGAATTCATACAATTTTACTGCACCTTTTTCTTAGTTTACAAAAAAGAAAAATAATTTTATAATTTTCATGGATGTGTAGAACTTTCCAGAAAGTAATCTTTTGTAGGATGACGAAGACAGAAACAGAATACAGTACACAGTAATGCCCCTAAGATAAACACGAAGAGTTATATTTACTGTGTCTGTCCACCCAAAACATAGATAATCAGGTTTTCTTGTAATATAGTATCACAAGACGAGCAATACATCCCCTACAACTCGCTTCACCATAGCAATACAATGCTGCGCTGCTCATAAAGAGTCCAAACCATTGTCTAGCACTGCGCTCATCAACCAAAAATAAAAGATGATTAATCTCGTCTTCTAATTTATCTGGAAAAATAGCTCTTCTAGCCCTTCATACAGGAACACAGTTTGGACATTTTTGTTTGGACGAAGAGCCCGACTACTAAACGATTTAGTTAATAACTCTGAGAAAAATTGCTCTGCAATATAGAACACAATCTTTTGTTCCAGTTATTACTTAGCATAGATAAAGTCTCAAAAGATTTTGTAAATATCCATCCAGGTACATCAAACAACAAATTAATTTTAATACAAAGTCCCCCCAACCACAACTGGGACAGAAGTGGGAAGGGATCTCTCATCCCATTTAGAGCTATGCGGGTATCTTTATCAATGACTTCAGTCTAGTTGACTATCCGATGCGAGGTCATATTCATTGAATTCAATTGCTTGAGATCGCTCGCTGGCAGTTGTGCTTGTCGCTGCTACTTATTTAAGAATATTATTATGTTACTAGCGAGTAGCGACCCGATCCTACTTTGTACAGGGTTGAACGATTTACTCTCGAAACTTACGCCGTTCCGTTCGGCGTCTTTTTCAGACTTATATGAACTAAATATGAGTTCTGGTTTGAAAAGCAACGTTCGGAATCACAGATCAAAATAATAAATCACTTTATCCACAGTGCAGTGCGTGGCAGTGTTTTAAACTCTTCATGTTCAAGTAGCTATGTAGCAACGTTAATTCTACTAATAGGCTAAAACTCTTGTCTTATTGTAAAAAAACATCATAATCCTGTATAATATAAAATTATGCTGTCGCATAATTTTGTATGATATATTTGTAATGTATAAAAAATGTTAACCTTACTAATATTATCAATGCGAAAATTTTAATGGATTTTGCTCAAATACGAAGAATTTAGCTGGAATATAGAACTCCAATGCATCGGCGTTTGAGTTCTTCACACACACACACCAGGATTTCATTATGTATGCATTACATCTGCAATCCACAAAGGGCTTTAGAGAAGAGTGGTTGTCATAATATTACGCGCTACAAGTCGCAGGTAGATACGAGTAGTACAATACAGGGAATTGGGTGACCTTATACATATATTTGAAGAAAAATATTATTCGTGGATATGCGATATCTATGAAGTTCCTCTGTGGAAAGTGAATGTTTGGTGGGTGTGGTGGATCAGCCTTGACTTGATTATGTCCTAGCTGTGGGAGCATTCAAGTGCTCTACGCTGTGATATGATGCGAAGGATACATTATAATGATATGTTTATTTCAAAATAGGTAATTGTTGCAATTTTCCATTACAGCATGAGTCGGGGGCCGGCTGTCATCATAGTATTTTGAAATTCTACCCACATTAATGTGGGGTATCATGTAATTTGAGCTATCGTATGACACAGACACTAATTTTGAACAGTGAAACCAGCTTATGTTCAAAAGTTTTTTTTTTACTTATTGTGGGACTGGTGGTCTGTACCTTTTTTATAACAAAACAAAAGACAATTGCACTCCGATAGTGCCGACAGAAGTGTAAACTAATTACGTATTTAATGTTTTTTATTGTGAAAAGCAAAGGAGTAAAAAAAGTTATTATGACTGGTCACTGCTCAGGTGATGGATGGTTGTTAAATTCTAATTTAATAGCTGTAACAATGACATTGTAATTGAATAGTTTTGATAATTGTTGATTACTATTTCCCCTTGTTTCTGCTTTGTTCCCGAAAATCAATCAAAGAACTACATACGAGCGCAACTACCACGGTGGTACTTATCTCTATGTACGCATAAGACAGAGTTGTTACGTCGTAGGTATGAAAAGTGAGGTCAATACATTACCTTGACTTCGGTACTTGACCGTTTTGTCTCTATATTTTCTTGGCATGTTTGTTTGTTGAGTATTATGTTATGGACATCATTTGATTTGATGTTTAGAGTGAATAGATTCTGGAACCTGGGATTAAAAATAGCTTGTGTAGCAGACTACAAATTTTATCCTGATTCATTTAGTTGTTTATGCGTGAAAGAGTTAATAAACATTCCTCCTTACAGACTTTCGCCTTAATAATATAACTATTGATAGCAATTGCACTTTTTAAAGGGGCAGAGCCTTTAGTAACAAAACTAAAATACAATGAGAACTACACAACGCATACTGCTACTACTATTAACTACTTACACTAAGCACACCAGATTTACCCATTGACCAATGAAGATCTACAGATAATCAAGATGTTCAAGCCCACTACCAATCGGAAGCGTACCCAGTATGCTGGCGGCATTACCACGCCGAGTGAACGCAATGCTTATGCAAATAACCGCCAGCATTTTGGTCACGCGTCGCGTCGACCAAGCGCCTCGGAAAGGCTTTTGAAGTTTGAAGATGAGTTGAGCTCCAGGCCCCCACGGGCCCAATGTCTCAACCGATTTTGCATTTGACTGTCATCTCTCCAGATCTTGAGATGCAGTCTAAATCAAGTAAACAGATGTTGACTTGTTTTAGAAACGTACAATGGTGTTTAGATACAAAAGCTGAGTAACATGAAAAGGCTACGTCGATCGAATGTTCCCAAGCTTAATAGATTTACGGGAACAATATTGTAGGTGCCAGGGGGACGGAGTTTCGCGAAGTTTGATTGCGTTGCATTGTGGCTTAGTGTCGATCAACCCTGTTTAGTCTTAAACCTGACTTCATTAACTAAATAAACAAAGAAAACACTTGAGTCTCGAACGTTTTTGGAAACTGGAATGATTTTCTGTTCAAATTAAAAACTCAACAAGAATTAATGAAACAATAGTAACATTTTCTTTTATAATATTGAGTATCGAAATAAGAAAGACATGGACCAGATAGTATGCAACATGCCTTTCCCCACGGATATTCGGCCTGTCCCTTGCAACGTCATGCAGCTATTTGACCACAAATAGGCCAAATTAATTTCAGATCACATCATTATTTTAAAGGCGAAAGTTTTAAGTCTTATGTTTGTTTCCACGTATCTCCGTAATGGCTGATTGTATTCAAATGAAATTAAATACGCAGTTAGGTAAAGTAGTTAGCACATAAACTATTTTTCATCACGGCTAAGTTTGTATGAAGCCGCGGGTTAGTTTAAATATTATCTAAAAAGTATTACTCATGTACAAATTTTAAAGATAAAAGTGGCCATATACTTATTCTTACGTCAGAATGCTAAATAAATAAAATAAATATTGGTGGACAATTCACACACAACACCATTTGACCCCAAACTAAGCAAAGCTTGTGTGATGGCAGCCAGATGGCTGATATAATTAATACTTATATAGTTTTAAATACATACGTATTATACATAGAAACACCCACACACAGTGCAAACATTTCAATTCATCACACAAATATTTGCACTGGGTGGGGATCGAACCCACGACCCTCGGCTTCGCAGTCAGAGCTACTACCAACTAAGACACTAGGGCAGTCAAGTCAAGTCAATGCTGGAAGCATTGTTACGCTGTATTCGTATCCTTAAATTATAAATGTATTCCATACAAAATAGAGTACATATTAGGATGTTAGTTTTTAGAAAATATACACGCATTGTGTTTAATGGTCACATCCACAAGCTAGATTGCTATTTAGATCATAGCTTCTCACAGATCATGACACCTCATGGAAAGTGTCTCCACTCTAAATGGCATAAATAAATGCAGCATATCTAAAATTTTATATTTCTGCCGTTATACGTTTTCTATTTAGAAGCCGCAGCAATAGCTTACTCCGTCCTTGGAGAATGAGACGGCGATAATCAACACACGTGGCGTCTCATAATAAGGGACGTCCCATCATCCCGGGGATAAGAGTCATCCCATCGAAGTACCTAGAGATTATAAAGATTAATCGCATTGTGAAATCCCACTGACGTCAGTTCAACATATGCCATATCATAAACACAACTCAAAATACTTAAATATTAGGTTTTTAAACTTTTAAGGTAGGCAAAAATGGAGTGTGAAAATCGCACACTTGAAAATAGTTTACTAGCAGTACCGGTTCTATCCGCGTAGTACCAGTTACAGTTATTTTCTCGCGATATAAAGTAGCCTATGTGTTATTCCAGGTAATAGTGTAAATGTTGTCCAATTTGCAACCCGATCCATTCAGACGTGATTGAACAACAAGCATCCAAACAACTTTTGCATCTATAATATTAATAAGATATAGAGAACTGCAAAATGCTAATATATTATTTAGAAAATTATGCTCAAATATACATTCAATTATTAAAAAAGAACATTACACACATTACTACATACAAATACATGTATTAGATGCACGCAAATATGCGAACAAAACTTTTTTTTGTTTAAAGTTTGTAGTCAAATTGAGATACTACTACTTAGTCTGTGGATTAGACATAGTTGCTTTATATTTCGATTACAAGTTGTAGTCGAAATTCAACCATCATTTATAAAAATCAAGTCACAAAAAGGGCAAACCGTGCTCACTATCATTGCCGTCTCTAAAATAACATTCACCGTCCTGCACTTCGACCATTCAGTGGAGAATACGTCCTCAGCCATTGACCGTCCATTTCCTACTCCAACATATATTTTATGAATGAATTCCTTTTGGACCCTCGTTTCGTGCGGTCCCACAATATTTGTCAATTGATTCCATTACAGCGGCCGTACGGAAAGACATTGTTAGACGCAGTCGGTTACTACATCATGGCTCTATTGAATGACCCAATTCGTTTTTATGAGGTTTGTAAAGAAACATAACACGTTGTAAAGTAGGATACGGTTTTGTTTGGTACGAAAAAGTGATTGTTCGGGAATGCATGTCCACTTTGAAATGATTTGAGATTTATTAAGGAGTGGCTTTAGAAACATAGCCTGGCCAGATTCACCTGCCAGTGAGGCGAAGGTCGTCAGTTTGAATCAATCAACTAAAACAAAAAATTGTACAGGTGTTTGTTCTATGTCTTGGTGTCTAAACAAGGTACCAGGTCTAGTACTAGGTTTGCTTATTTTGTCGGTAAATGTTTTTTTGAGAATTTCATTACGTTTTAAGTAAGTAATTTATTCCACAAACATTATAACTACATACCTAACCACTTAAAAACTAATTGATAACTTAGCACATCTAAATTATCAATGTGCCAATAATGGGCGGCATTACCACGCTGAATGGTAATGCCAGCAGTTTGGTCAAGCGTCGCGTCGACCAAGAGCTCAGAAAGGCTCCTAAAAAATTAATGAATTTTCAGATAAGATGAACTATCCCGGTCCACACGAGCTCAATGTCTCAACCCCAAACGGCTCAAAAATTAAACCAAATTAATGTTGTTGTAAACGTCAAAATTCATATATGATATCAAAAAAGAGTTTATAAAATCATAAATCAATGATCCTTGCACGATAATCGCAATAGTTTTTTTTATAGTCTAGTAACGGAAAGAAAAAGATGTGAATTTGATGGTAAGCAACACGCCTGGTCATAAGTAAGATTACAGTGTCACGCTGCTATTGGAATATGAAAAGTCCATAAGTTACCTAGCACTGCACTGAGCTCATCGCCCAGAGATATAAGATAATTAACCTCTAATCCCTGTAATTTATCTGGAAACGTTTCCGTTTAAAAATAACACGGTAATGTTTGTACAGTACTGCTTGGCGGTAGAATAATTGGCAAAGATGATATACTATACTTCCTCTGACGAACTCTGCAAAGAGTCGTACCAATGATATAATAATAATACAAAACTAATTTTGTAAAGCGGTGAAGATCCTGGTCGCCTTACAAACTAAATAATACATATTAATAAATCATATATATTTATTCGAGCAATATCAATACTCGTACAATAATTTTCAATCCGATACAATGTTTACACATATCTTCTCGGATGTTGCATAACCTACAAAGATTTCCGATATCAGTTTCTTAGACGAAGCCAAATGGATTATTTTAGCTACGAGTAAATACGACTCAAAACCCAAACGTTACCTTCGCCTGACATTTTTAAAATATTATTTTAAACTATAGATTTGCACTTGACTGCCATCTCGCCTGATGTCAAGCGACGATGCGGTCTAAATTCGATGTTAGTGACGTCACATAAACTCAAAGAGACAGAGTTCATTTTTGTAATATTGCGCTGGAAGAGCCCTTTTCTTTATCCGACTAGACTTTGTTGTCCCATTTTCTAGGAGCCGGTCCTCTTGGTGTTCTTTTCCAGTGAATTTGATTTTCTATTTTGTACTGCGTTATGTCAATTTGAGCTTCTTTGAGCTCTTTTTGAACCGTCGTCAGGCAAGGAGGGTCTTTCACAAGAACGTATATTCGTAGGCGTATAAGACAAGCTTCCAACCTTCACCATAAGATCGTCTTCGCGTTTTGCTTGTAGCCATACCACCTTAAATATGCGCTGAAAGCCTCAACGTAATATTTAATTGTAAACATGTTTGTTACAAACCGTTAAACTAAATCACCTACGTAAGTCAGCAGACCTTATTTTTCCGACAGGGAGCAAAATCGTTTTTTCATGTATTATTTGTAAACGTTATAATAGTTTTTAACGATTAATTTCTCAATAATGTTTACAATATGAGTCAAAATTACGAAAGTCACAATACTGAATAAAACATCCAAGTTTTAGATTCCAACTCAATTTGTATTAGCATTGTATTTACTCGATTTCAATTTAAACCGTTTCAATCTCGCTGAAAATGTACGTTTTGAAGTACTCTAGAGTCTCACTAATTCGGCACGTCCTACTTCGACGCGTTCTTCAGTCCGGTATAGTCCCGGCCCGTCTACCGCCTAACTAAATCAGATTTAGCTTTGTTACTGCTGTCTCGATAATTTCAAACGAAAAGAAAAGGGACAGCAAAATCAATCAAATTTAAGATAGTTTGCGGTTCCTTCCGCTAGATATTTTGAACACCGACTTGTGCACCCGTGCCTACATTACCGTACATTTTACTTCTTCCGCTGCCTACCTCTCATCTTCGTTGCCTCGCTTATAATTCGATTATGCACATATTAAGACCTAGTCCTAGACCATTACTAGATTACTACCTATCGTATATTCTACAATTCAAAATATCAAAGAATAAAGAAAAAGACCTCGAATAAGGATTCTGGCCAAATAAATTACTTTAGTAACACAAAAATTTATTTTCATCATACAAACAATATGTTTTATTTTATCACTGTGTCCCACTTCGTACTAATATTATAAATACGAAAGTTTGGATGTTGAGCTAAATGGATCTGGCTGGAATTTGATTCACTGACAAATTATACTCTATGTTATAATACATAGGTTTTATAAAACAAAATAGAGTTCTTTAGGAAAAGTCAGTTTTGAAATTCTACGTCCGTTTTAAAAGAAGTCGGGGAGAGGTGCTATTATTACGTAAAATTCAGTGATTCATCATTCTAATAATTTGTCTTGAAATAATTGAGTTTAGAAGACGACAAACAATACGACCATCTATTTTAAACATTGTGCTAAACGGTAGACACCTGCAAAACCCTAGGCATTGCCTATCTTTGAGAACTTTGATAGTCCTTCGTTTGAAGCTGTATAAATGGTAAATACCACACATGCCCGTAAAAATACAACACTTTTAGTGTTTTGAACATATCTTCAGTTTAATAGTGCCGGATAATGGAAACGAATATAGTACCGGATAATCGAAACGAATGTATCTTAACTCGATAACGTCTGTGGATCAAGCGAAACATGTGAGCAATGCGACCGGTCTCATTGTGCCGAGACGGGGTAGGAATCGTAAGTAGACTCATATTGTTGAAAGGTGTTGAGACGGTCAATAACATAATGAACTAAAGCAATTTACCCTTTTTGTGGCAGTCTTGCAATAAAATCAACACGGCGAAGGTGCTTTGGACTCCTTACTTACTTACTTTTGTAAAATGGCTGCTGTGTTGTACGATATTGCTCCTTATCGTAAATTAATTAAATATAAACCTTTGCTTTGATTGGATAAAATAAATACTTATAAGCTTCCATAAGTAATACATTTTTATTTTAGTTTGTGTCAGGCCTTAAAATGCCCTAGATTCTAAATAGTTTTATAGATATTTTCCATTCTATCATATAAATGTTCTTCACAAGTATTCGTCCTGGATGGCAGTTGAACCCATGAGATACGTCTCAGGAGTAAACTCACTACCAACTGAACCAAAGACCATTAACTATTTACTAACAAAAAAAGTATTTTCTCTTAGTAAGTCCTTTTAGCTACTATTTTGGTGAAAAAAATGATTGATTTCCAGTTAAAGGTGTGTTGATAAAAATGTGTACATAAGGTCTACTTTATGCGTGGCATACACATTAATTTATAATATTTGTTGTTACAGGTACATATCCGAATTCTAGATGACGTATTTAAGAAGATCTATTTGCAATCCTCCGTAGAACTCCTCTTTCAACCGTAGAAAGGTAAACTAATAGAAGTAGTATTTTCGGCTACCAAAGCATAACATGATTTTTTTATTCGCCAATAAATAATCGCAATCGGAATTTGTGAAATCAGTCTGGTAGGATACAATAGCATACCAATAGTCTCTGTTATTGATACTGTGTTTATGTTTTTCTGGATACTCCGAATTTAGGTTACCACCGAGTTCGAATAGTCAATAGTTATTAATATAATCTATTACTTGAGATAAACGAGTATAAAAAATCACCATAAACGTAGAACAGTGGCGGATCAAACAATTTTAATTTTTCGATCGAAATATCGATACTTTTTACGTTTTAGTGTTTTTAAAAAAAAATCTTAATGCGTTCCATTTGTTTTTTATTTTATTATTGCTTGTGTGACATCTGAAGATCACATTTTATAAGTAAGAGGAGCCTTTATTCTGCTGGATGTAAGGTCTATATGTTGCGTTTCTCTTGTTTAACCACGAAATTACTGAATTACGAAAATATTATGCCCTCTACTATAAGTGTGTGAGATTGACATCTAAGAATATTTTTTTGAAATTGAAACGTTTCTTTAAATGTGCCTATAAGTTATATCCCAATAGAACTCCTTATTCCACCGATCGGTTTACCAAACGTTTTGTTAATTACAATAGCTATAAATCAAATGTGTCGACAATACACGGATGCGAGGCATTCATTACCGCACAATCATATTGTCAGCCACAATGTATTCAGTGGGGCGATGCGATAACGATAATCAAGTGTTGATGAATTCACTAGAGTGGGTTAGTGATCAATCCGTTTGGTGAAAACCGAGACAAATATTATAATATAATATGTTCGCACCTTTGGGATGGATCAGCTAAGTATCAGCTGGAGGCACTGGAATCGATCGAGAGACGTGCCAAAAGGCCCATAGAGAATGATACTCTTGTGCGAAAAAGACTTCAAAGTCTTGAACATCGCCGAAAAATTCCTAGCCTATCGGTTTTTTTTCGGATACACTTCGGAGAGTGTGCAACTGATTTGCATGATCTGATACCACCTTGCCCTTTTTTTATCGGAATGCTCGTAGCTCGAAAAAAAGCGACATCGTTTCATGGTTGATGTTCCAAAGACACGAACGAAGAGATTTGACTCTACTTTTGTGATAAGAACATCTAGGCTGTGGAATACGTTGCCTGAGTGGGTTTTCCCCGACGATTACAATCTTGGTGTCTTCAAATCGAGAGTGAATCGGTTATTTTCTAGGTAAACACGCTCCATCGTAGACCGCATTGTCGTTTGACATCAGGCGAGATGGTGGTCAAGTGTAAACCTATAAAAGTTAAATATATATACATATATTGATGTAGGTGAAAGATTGATCGACAAAAGAAGTGATGTCATTTGGATTTCGGTAGTGGAATAAGTTGCTGAGTCGGTTTCTTTCGATCTTGGTTTCTGCAAGAAAATCAATGTTGTAGCGCGCTGTTGCCACATTAATTGTCGCTACATCCGCACTTAATATCAAGCGAGATGATAGTCAAGTGTAGATCTATTATTGAAAATAAAAACTTTTATCCGGTTTCAAAAGACATGATCGCATCCGAAGGTACCTCCATACTGTCCTCCATCATAAGCTTCACAGATGTAAGTGTAAAATCCGCCAAGTTGAAGTTGGTCGACCTTGTAAGTCGAGTAAAGTTAAGACTCCACACAGTGGTATTCACTGCCCATTGACATAAATTATCCTCTGAATTGCTGGAGATATGAGTTCCGACACAAGATAGGTCGATGGAAACACACCACATGAAGAAGCGGAGAGAATTAGGGAGCATCTTTGCCCAATGTTGGGAAAAGTTTAAAAGTTATTTATCAAAGCCTGTAGTGAATGAAGGGAAACAAACGTAGCTTTATTTTTTTTTGTGGAAAATGTGCTATTTTACCATCAATCCAGCGATTTTCCATTGACATTGTTTCGCAGTCACCATTTACAAATGATTTATATGTTTAGCAGTCATTTTAAATTTGATTAATTTTGAAATGAGATTTAATTTAAAATTGAACAATCATGAGTTTTACAGGTGTATCAGCTTCGTACTACTTGTGATATACGATACTCTTTATTTTGTCAATCCAAGTATTTTCATGAAAATATAATGCAGGGCAGATATTTTATAGTCAATATTTGTTTACAAAGTAAAACCGAAAGTAAACAATCAATTTCGTTAGAACCACGTCTCACATCTAGTGTTGGGGTACAATATAAGGAAAAGGACCTGAGAGTCGCATTCGATCATAGCATTGAATTTTACGTCGATTTTTACGACTAAATTCAAGAAGGTTACTGCACTAAGAATAAAATGGTAAATTGTATACTATGTACAAAACGAAATGAAACACTTGAAACTTACTTAGTGTTACTGAATAGCCAGAAGTTCAAAAAAGTTAAATTTAAGGTAGGTACTTTATTCAGTTCTGAATAATAAAAAAAACAATTCAATTGTCATACTATGACTACTATGTCATACTCGTATTACATACACTTCACAAGTTGATGAAGCACTAATATCTTGATAGGTACAATATCTTGTCGTCAATGAAAGGGAACTTGATTCTCCTAGGGAAGCCTCTATCGTCGTCGTTACAAATTTTACTTAGTTAAAAGCTGATTTGTTTTGTGTAAAAGATATGGAGCCACATCTATTTCATACAACGTAATCATCATTTACTCATAATTTTTCATCGTTTTTACCTAAAGCTCAAAAAGAAGTACATCATCATCATCCACAGCCTTCTCTATCCCAATGCTAGGTATATGGCATAGGCCTTTTGCTTTGCCTCCTGCCTCGGTCTTGTGCCAATCGAGTTCCAGGTTCGACCCGCGATATTTATAATATCGTCGACACATCATGGTGGTGGACGTACAAATTAAAAAAAAATACAACCTCCTCCTTTTTTGAAGTCGGTTAAAACTTAAAACCCTGGGTGTATTGAACAATTCAATCAACTAGCAACACAATTCATAGTATTGTCAGCTGAGAACGATCCCATATACCCTAGGAGCGGCTACTCTCAATATAAGCCAATTGAGCCCGACGTCCTGCTGCAGTCGTAAACAGCGTGGGGCCACTTGCCGTCATGCATATTGCCTATTGTATCGCACCGGCAGGAATTGGCCCGAATTACACTTAATCAATAACTACAAATTGTGTACCAATTGTTTAGTTTATGGCCTTTGATGAGTGCAATCTATGCGGCGCATATTACATCTGTAATGATACTTCTGATGTGTTTAATTGTTTCGTAGATACTTTTTAATTTGTCCATTGTATCGCACCGGCAGGAATTGGCCCGAATTACACTTAATCAATAACTACAAATTCTGTACTAAGTACGCCTTGTTTAGTTTATGGCCTCTGATGAGTGCAATCTATGTCACGTATGTTACGTCTGTAATGATACTTCTGATGTGTTTAATTGTTTTGCAGTTACTTTTTAATTTGTCCATTGTATCGCACCGGCAGGAATTGGCCCGAATTACACTTAATCAATAACTACAAATTGTGTACCAAGTACGCCTTGTTTAGTTTATGGCTTCTGATGAATGCAATCTATGTTGTTTATATTACAGCTGAAATGTATGATAGTTCTGTTGTGTTTATTTGTATAATAGCTACTATTTAATTTGCTCATTGTATTGAATTGGTCCGAATTACTCTTAATCAATAACTACAAATAGTTTGCCAAGTATGCCCTGTTTAGTTTGTGGCCTTTCATTAGTGCAATTTATGTTGCGTAAATTACCTCTGAAATTATGATACTTCTGCTGTGTTTAATTGTATCATAGCTACTTTCTGATTTGTCTATTGTATCGTACCGGCAAGAATTGATCCGAATTACATTAATATGACTTCTGATGAGGGGAATCTAAATTACAGATATTCTAGCCAATATATAATGTGTAGTCTATGTTCAACTATTTTGTAGTAGCTTAACTTTTTATACATACAAAAAAATCTATTTATTATATATATATTCACGGAAAGGTTGTTCTGAGCAATGGATGAGCATATCATAGCAATATGGGTATTGCGTGTTCTGCCATCCACTTAAATTAAATAAAGCCGTGTATAATCAAAGATTAAATTTGCAAAATCTTATTTATTTGGCCAAATAAACACTTAAAGTTGGTAGTTTTTTGGACCAATAGTAATCGCTTAAATGATAATAATACCTTCAATTGGAATGTTCAAGTTATAGTGGTTTGAGTTTCTATTGTTGGTAATTGTTCTCATTTGTTGTGGCTTTTATGAATAAGTTAAGTTTAGGCAACAGGTCACTTTATAAATGTCTATTGTTACTGACTCGATGGTCTTGAATACTATTGACTAGTGTTCAACCACTAACTTTTACGGTATAAAAAGTAGCCGCGACTTGGGAACAAACACAAGTAACCTTCAACATCCACAACCACACACAACGACATCCACAATCAATGGATGCAAGGGCAAATCCATTGATTTATTTCGATGATTATGATCCCTAATATAAGGTACTAACTATGAAACTGATATTAGTACCTACTTGAAAGGGGTCAGTATTGGACCGGCAACTGTTACACAATTATCGGCCACTCGGCTTATTGCCCATTACAGTCTGCCATTAGTTTCAATCAAACCAGGCTATCTGCCAACGCATACGTTTAAGACCATCCATAACGCAAACATACAACGCATACATTGACAATAACGAATAATTCTTACATGTACTTACGTTTTTTTTATTTTTTACTTTGAAAGAAGTAGAGTACCAACGTGAGCGACACAGACGTCCGATGGTAAGCAAAATGGCTGCCTATGTAAAAATATTATCTTGAAATTTACGTACATCAGTTTACATTAATGTTATTTTTGTGTAATTTTCTCATAGTTGCTATCCTTTTCAATTGTTCAGTTTCTTGGAAGAGGTCGGTTATAGTGATAGTGGTAAGGTCGCCATTTGCTACTCGTACCCACTATTCTGGGCGCCAAGTGGTCAAAATCGACCTAAAAAGATTATTAACAATCAATTTTCAATTTAAGGCCAGGTAGTTCTGTCAAATTAGGCATTTAACGCTGTTTTGTTCTCGCGACCGTCACCGGCCGCGGAATCGGTGCCACAGTGCAGAAATAACATTAAAATATTGGATTATGTAATTCAAACTCATTTTTTGTTCAAGATTTGTTTATACTAGTGATAACAATTTTGTGAATTGTGAAGTGATAAGATTTTTTTGATATATAAACGAAGAAATATTAAATTTATCTATACTCGTAGATATACAAAACTTAACCTTTTCTTTTTGGTCACACTATAAGTTGAGAACGGCTTTTCCAATTTCATGCATCTTTTTTAAAATGTTTCCTAATAATTCACAAGTTCGTCAAAAATTAAAAAAAATGTGCTGAAACGTAATGAAAAGCCAGTAAAATAGAAGGTTTTTTGGTCAACTTTGCACTAAATTTCTAATCCAATTTTTTTCTATGAGGTAAAGATCACTTACTGAGCATAAAATTACAAAATGCTCACAGATCCAGGTAGAGCTTCAAACGCCAATTGAAAAAACCTGTTTTAGCCGATATTTTGAAAACTATAAAATAATATTTTGACAATAATTGTAGAAAATAAAATTTTTGCATCTTTTGTTGCTGGTAAACTTTTTTTGTAAAACTTACCGTTTACGATTTATAATCCATTTGATGATACGATTGCGATGATGCCGATAATAGTGGATGAAAATGATGTGGTCTACGATGGAACTTGTTTCTCTAATAGAAACAAGCACAGTGTACCTCGTAACCCCAAGTTTCGAACCTTCGACAAAAACCCACTCTGGCAATGCGTTTCACAGCTTAATTGTTCTTATTACAAAAGTGGAGACCAAACTCTTCGTTCAACTCTTCAATCATGATGATGAACGGTGCTGTTTATTCGAGCAACGAGCAAAATGATAGAATGACTTTAATTTAAAAACCCCGACTACAAAAAAATCTACACGTAAAAAAAATATTACCTACTATCTAAGGACACTTTGGCGAGTCAGACTAGTCTTAGAATATCTTAGTTACCAAAATCCATCCAGCCGTTTGGAAGATATGTGGAAATAAAAGATTTACAAACATAAAAGATACGCGCGAACAACATAACCCTTCTTCCATTCCAGTAAAAAGGGACATGTTTATGCTACTGGGAACAGAATTCACATCTTATTATTTTTACATTGTTATTATCAAATTTGACATAATAAGTCGTAATCGGTAAGTTCGAAAAAAAAGTTTACTGGCAACAAAAGATGGGAAATTTTATTTTCTACAATAATAATAGGCTTTATAACTTTTTCAGAATATCGGCCAAAAACGTTTTTTTTCGTGCTGGCGCTTGAAGCTCCTGGATTTGTTATTATTTTGTGATTTTATGCTCAGGAAATGATTCTAAACCTTATATAAAAAATACGAATCGGAAATTTAGTGCAGAGTTAAATTCTAGTAATTTTACTGCCTAAAAGGCTTCTTATCAAATTTGGTCGAGTGTCAAAATTTCTATGAACAATATTAACATTTTCATACAAAAAAAGAAAAAACAAAAAATTTTGGTGGTGTTACAAACTTGGAAAAGAAATAAAAATTCTAACAAAACCATACGTGTATCTATGGAAAGGTGTTCAAAATTGTATTGAAGTTCCTAACATTTTTTTTCTAAACTGAATAGTTTGCGCGAAAGTCTCTTCCAAAGTGGTAAAATCTGTATGTGAGGACTTTTCTTCCAAGTACTAACTACCTTACTACCAAAGAATTTACCTAAATGGCATATAAATGCAAGTTATCATTTATGATAAGTACCTAACTTGCATTTATATTAGGGGATACGCAGGGATTTCCCCCTCATTATTTCTTTATCCCGATCTCTGATTTAACGGACGAATATTTTACCGATACTTATCTATTTTCCATTGCATCCGCATTAAATTTTTACTAATGTGTTATTGACGTCAGTTTTTTGAGACTCCCCTTTTGGTCTACAACATAAAGTAAACAGCGTACTAATTAGTATCAGCGTCTATTTGCAATTCCAATGAAAACGGTATCAAAAATCAAGATCATAGCGTACTTCACTAGTAATACCTACTGATATTGTTATACTGTGGCACTATGATCGTAATATTTAAAATTTATCGGTTGTCAAAATTGCAAAATCAAGCACAGGCCCGTCGTCCGTGAGCGCCGAAACGCGACTGATCGGGCCTGCCGAACGGCGCGCTATATATATGGTAGATATTAAAACATAGTGAATAACTGATAATTTTTATCAAGTCAAACTCTGCGAATGCATCTATAACTTTTTAGTGGCTTTCGTTGAGTACAAAAATTTAGTAAAAAAATTCATTAGTTTAGTCATAAACTTGAAAAACCTTTTTGAAAAGGGGTAACTTTGGGTTTTTTTTCTATCAAGTAAAATTCATTAAATCGTGTTATTGACTGCGAATTGCACTAGATTAGATCCTTAACTATTACATATATTTTTTTTCAGAGTTTAATACACTATTTTAAAGGTCGTAAAGTTGTTTTAAAAATTCAAAATTACGGCCCACACGCCCTTAACTACACACTTTAACAATAAACAAAAAACACAGCTATACGCGTGTGTGTTCATTGTCTAATACTTGTACATGGTACCTAATTGTATGAGTAATGTTTTTATGGTAGATTAATTGTATTGTCATGCACTATTTAAAGAAAAATATTACTGACAAACAACGTAGATACTAGAAGTATGCAAAATTTCATACTCTTCACAATTTTCGTAAAAAAGGGGTATTAAATGTTTGCTTCACGTATTAATACAGATACCAGTTATGTGGTTTTGTCAAAATTCATTTTCTCCAAGAGCTTTGCTGGAAAAGAGACTTACACACATATTTACATCCAAAGACAAT
>JADLOZ010000131.1:0-25000 GCA_017562165.1 Ectropis grisescens | reverse complement strand
AGAAACCTCAATATCATTTTTGATGACCTATCCTTAGATAACCCACACGTATGTTTTTGATAAAAAAAAATTTTGACTTTCAGTTCTAAGTATGGGACAAACCTAAAAGATTTTGTTTTTTTCTATTTTTTGTATCAAAATCTTAATGCGGTTCATAGATTACATCTACTTACCAAGTTTCAATAGTATAGCTCTTATAGTTTCGGAGAAAAGTGGCTGTGACATACGGACGGACAGACAGATATGACATGACGAATCTATAAGGGTCCCGTATGTTGCCATTTGGCTACAGAACCCTAAAAATTTGCAGTCTTAGGAATTCATAATGTTTATAAAGAACGGGGATTAATCACGAATAATTCATTGTTTAAATACTCGTACTTCGACGTTTATACGTAAATACCTCGTAATTAAACCCCGTACCTACTTTAAAAACATTATGTGTTCAAATCGCGAAAGTTAAAAAACAATATTGTCTTGGAACTGCCGAAAGAAAAGAAAACTTATAACTCAGAATGTGATAGCTTACTTTGGAAACTATGTGGGTGAAACCGAAGGGCGTGGACATGAGCAAGCATGGCCATGAACAAGCATCGCCTTCTAGAACTGCGTCAGTCATCATTATCATTCCCGAGCGTGATGCTAGCCCACGAAAATTTTTAGTATGGTGCGCCAAAAGAAGTTCTCACTTCAAAACCATATACTTAACTGAATTGAAAATCTCCCTTTTTTGGAGTTTGTTAAAAAGTAGTGACGAGGCGAGAAATGTGTATAATGGCTATAAGAGTAAAGGCTGCTGCTAAAATAGAGCTCATATATTATTATGTAACCTGGTAAGTGCCGATTCACGTGCCAAAGACGACTATAGACTTTGTAATCAAAGCGAATCACCTCACGTGTGCCAACTCGAAATATCGGTTGTCCCATAAACTTTACTACGTGGGAATTGTTCCTGTCCAGGTTCTGTATTGCGTCATTGGTCCTTAAGGACAGGAGACGACAGGAGACCGAGATACGTGTCGCGAGACATGTGTCGCGGTCTCAGCGCGAACTGGCGCCCATACAATTCTATAGAGTCAAGTGCCTGTCGCGGTCTCGGCGCAAACTGGCGCCCATACAATTCCATAGTGTCAAGTGCCTGTCGCGGTCTCTGGTCGCGGTCTCGCGTCGCGGTCTCGTGTCGCGGTCTCCGGGCGAACCGCTACCTTTAGACGTTCATTAATTATTTTTCGACTGGAACAGCCTATAACAAATCTAAATTGCAATGAAATGCTCAATAGCAACGAAATGCAAATAGCTCGCAAAACCGACTTCGTTTCATGGTTGGTGTTACAAAGACTCAACGGAGAGGTTAGACTCTACTTTTCTAATAAGAACGTCTAGGTCTCTAGGCTGTGGCATGCGTTGCCGGAGTGGGTATTTCCCGACGGTTGAAATCGTATAGCTCCATCTTAGACCGCATCGTCGTTTAACATCAGGCGAGATGGCAGTCAAGTGTAAAACACTTTTTTTTAAAAGAGCTATGAGACGAGCAGGTCATGTGCCTGTTGGTAAGCAACATGCCTGCCACATAACAGTACAGTGAATAGGAGTAACGTTTCATTGCTGTTGAATAAAGCTAATGGAACAAAGTTCAATAGTTTCAATGATCAATAAAAATCGCAGTTGCAATGTGTATTTATTGTGACTGCGTACGAAAAAGGGGAAATTTATATGGAAATAAAGTATATTATATGTCTGTACAATAATAGATCAGACCCCCACTATTTGTTCCCACTGCTGGGACTCAGGGCCTTCTCTCGCAAGGGGAGAGTCTAGGGCATAATCCACCACGCTGGCCCTTTGCGGGTTGGTGAATGACATAATTGGAAACTCAATGAAACCGAGATGTACCTAGAATCTTTCGACCTTGTCGGTTTCCTCACGATGTTTTCTTTCACCGTTTCAAGTTAGCTGCTTTACACACATGATTTCGAAATGACAGTGGTGCTGGGATTTGAACCTAGGTGCTCCGGATCGGCAGTCGCCGTTCTCCCTACTAAACCAGCTGTAACTTTTCAATTCAACATGACAACTATAGGTATGAGGCATGATAACTAAAAAAAACGAATTACGAAAATGTGACGTCACAACCCCCACTCCGAAAATTTTATGATATATCTTTGTCGATTGAATGTGTATTTTTTTTTTGATGAAACAAAAAATACTTGTCCCGTTTCTTTGCAAAATCTACCTAACGTAGGTACCTATAAAATTAGACATAACGGCACAGGGACACGCAGCTATTGGAACATGAAAAGTCCAAATCATTACCTAGCACTGCACTGCGCTCGTCACCCAGAGATCTAAGATGTTATGTCTCTAAGCCCTGTAATTTCTCTGGAAACATTGCCCTTCAAACCGGAACGTAGTAATGTTTGCACATTACTGCTTGGCGGCAGAATAACTGGCAAAGGTGTGGTACTTCCCCAGGCGGACTTTACCAAGAACCTACCACTACAGTGGGATATATTTTACCCAGTCATCAACCCAATTATATTTTTATAAATACCTACTATGGTAGTTGAGATCAAGTGGCCTCTGCTACCTATAACTCAGCAGTTTTTGATAACATTATGAACTATAGAGAATTATAATTTAGTGGAAGACACTTACAATACTCCTTCGTCACAGTCACGATTACTTTGTATAAGTCCAACGTTTAAAAAAAGATTCGCAAAATCATGTCCTCTCGCTCTTACACGCGACAGACAACCGAGAGAGCACGATCCTTCAAACACTTCTCTAATAGTACGCGTACATCGTGCCCAATTTATCGTGATCCATCAAAGACATCGCTACAATCGCATTTGCATTGAGATTGTATATGCCTACGATTAGTTCAATGTTTCGCACCAGGCCTGTAAATACTTTGTGACCTAAATACGTACAGTGGCACTCGACCGTTTGTTTGACATTTGCGATGCAAAAATAAAGTCCACGCTTACTGAAGCCCGTGTCACTATTGATAGACACGCGCTTGACCACACATTGAGCTGTTACAATTAGGGCGGATTTCACCGTTACTTTCATTTTCTTAAAATCTTACCAATATTATAAATACGAAAGTTTTTGTAGTGATAACTTCTTTTGCCGCACCACAGACATATTTTTCGTGGGCTGTGAATTGAATTCTAGCGTCACGCTCGGGAATGATAAGAAATCTTCGGGTAAACTCGGGACCATGGCCATTGACATTTGGACATTTCACCCGCGTGGTTTCCAAAGTAAGCTATCTAATTCTGAGTCATTATAAATTTTCTATTGTACGAGCAATTATTGGAACATGAAGAGTCCAAATAATTACCTAGCATTGCACTGCGCTCACCCAGAGATATGATATATATCTATGCCCTGTAATTTAATTGGAAACTTTACCCTTAAAACCGGAACACAGTGGTATATTCACATTATTTCTTTACGGTAGAGTAACTGACAAAGGTGTAGTACTTCCCCAGGAGAACTTGTAGGAAAAGTTTGTTGCTCAATCACGTTGGAACGGTTCAATGGATTTAATTTTACAAATACATATAATAATTACACTAAGGCAAATTTTTACCGCGGCAAAATAGCAAATACAAATACAAAACATTTTATAAGTTGACCCATACAAACTGGCCTCTTCGAGAGGCATGCACCATACAATACATCTGGCAAGACAATTTGTTCTAGTCTTAATTTATACAATGAAAACAAATTACGTAGTAGTCAGCTGATCAAAGTCTTCTTCTTCTTCATCTTCTTTTCATTTCTGGTTAGTAACTATAATATAACTAATGTGATGAATTCAAATGTTTGCACTTTGTCTGGGTGTTTCTATTTATAATATGTATTGTGGTATGTATTGAAAACTATAAGAGTATTATATCAGCTATCTGGCCGCCATAGTACAAACTTTGCTTAGTTTGGGGTCAGATAGTGTTGTATGTGAATTGTCCACCAATATTTATTTATTTAAATAACTGTAATAATAACTATTTTTATTTTCGCTCAAAGTTGAAAGAGAGTATTGACCATGCCATATCCATTCGAATGAGGCGGCAGGGCGTTGGGATACCTTACAGTCGCCAAGTGGCCTACATAACAACGAAATGCGAAATAACTCTCACGTTAGGTCATCTCCCGAGACTGACTCATTGTGCATTGGGGTTCGATTACTAAACTCATGCGGAAGTCCAAATTCGAATACTGTGATCTATAGTACTCGGGCTGCCCCTTTAATTTGTGTTTTGCCGTCTAATCGGTACTTAAAAAATGCGAGATGACAAAAATACTAGTTAGTACGCCAGTAAGATTATAAAACAATATTTTACACGTATTTTTTCTTTTGTTTTACAAACAAATGACGAAGATACGGTGCTTACAAGTTTTGCGAGTGACGTCACTTTATGGTACGATGTTTACGAACAAGTCTACTATTCAAAGCCTATTATTATAGTCTATCCGAGTTGTTAACTGACGACTTAGGAACCTTCGAGGTTGAAAACTTAGTTCTTGAACTTGTGAAACATAGCACTTCGCTCCAAAACGATAATTACATTGCTATGTCGGATTGGGTACGTGTTGCAACTTAATTTTGTACCAAATGTATCTGTATTTGTTTTTCTATCTGTAACATAATGAAGCAATAAGTAATTGAGTATCGAAGTGACGTTAAAACCGGATGTTTGATTATCTATATATTTGTAAACAATTATTAATTTGATGAAATATAAGATACATATATTTATCTTTTTTTCACAATACAGCTGACGAACTAATTGGAATATGTGATTGAGCCAGCTGTCATCCCAGTTCTAACTTAAAAAATAATAGCATCTACAAAATAAGAAATGACCAAAGTATAGTACAAGAGGAAAGAAATCTCTTAATCGTATTCGAATGAATAAATGAATCGATACGAATGATTCAAAAATCGAGGTTTATTATTGGATAAGTATTATGAGTCCACGTAAGGGGGCATTGTCTGACCGTGGTTTAATTTGTTGGGATGCTTTTCGGAAGAGTACAATGGAAATTACACAACTAAAAAAGGCTTTAAACATTTTTATATTGTTTCGTGGAACGCAACTTTTTGAGGCTTAATTTTTTTGAGTAAATTGATTTGTGGAACTAACTTGTAGTCTTTTGCTGATTAGAACCGTTTTTTAATTAAGCGTTTCAAGAAATTTAAAGAAAATAGTAATTTTGATCGAAGTGCACCACCGACTTCTAATTCTAGGAATCTAAGCATTGCAATTCAGGGCGGTAATGTCGCCAGCACGGTCACGCTCCTAGCTAGTACTTAGTGGACTTAATCATCTTGATAATTTACGGTCCTTTGTCGGTCAATAATAAATAAATAATTATTGGTTGTCAATTCACACACAACACCATCTGACCCCACACTAAGCCGTCTTCCATTATTAATTTCTTTTTTTACCATTCTACGGTTGCTTGGAAGAAATCGCTCTTAGCGTCGCCAATTGCTACTTTTTTCTATATTTTTTTTCTGTGTTATTGTTATTATGTTATTTCTTTATAATTTAAGTGCAAGAAACAGTTTATCTATCTATCTAAGCAAAGTTTGTAATATGGCGGCGAGATACTTAGCTGATATAGCATTTAAATACTTGTAAATACGTACTTACTATACATAGAAACACCCAGACACAGTTAGATTGATAGACTTGATTAGTTAGGAGCGCATCTAGCACTTTGTTATGTTGGTAGTGTCGTTTTGACTGTTTCAAATTTACAAACAGAATTAAAGATTTGTGTTGATTGATATTTGAATAATTTATTTTAATTGTTCGAGCAGCTCGAAACTCGTAAAGTACGCTCCACGAACAAAACAGTTTGACTCCATTTTCCTCATACAAAACATTTAAACGGTGAAATATGATGCTCGAGCGATGTTCCCTGATTGACACAGGATACAATGGACACGCGTATCGTCGGCTTCGTCATCGCATGTTCCGTCAAACGTAGCCTATTTCCGTTACAATATGCAACATAGTAATTAATTTTTTTGTCAGAAAAAAAATACAAAATACATATAAGCAATCCACTAAAAGTACCCACTACTGGGACATGAGACCTTCTGTTGCAAAGAGGAAGTCGAAGCGATCATACATACTCGTACTCTATGTCACTATATTATAAAAAAATGGCAGTTATATGAATCGCCGATAGTAATGAAAACTTAAAACTTACCATTTTATTATTAAGGCCAGGTATTCCTGTCAAAGTAGGCATTTAACGCTGTCTTGTTCTCGCGACCGTTACCGACCGCGGAATCGGTGCCACAGTGCAGAAATAACATTAAAATAATGGACTATGTAATTTAATCTCATTTTTTGTTCAAGATTTGTTTATGTTTGTTTGTTTATGATAAGAGTTTTGTTGCTCTATAAACGAAGAAATATTAAATTTATCTATACTCGTAGGTATACAAAACTCAACCTTTTCTTTTTTGGTCACACTATAAGTTGAGAACGGCTTTTCAATTTCATGCATCTTTTAAAATGTTTCCTAATAATTCACAAGTTCGTCAAAATTTTAAAAAATGTGCTGAAACGTAATGAAAGGCCAGTAAAAATATAAGGTTTTCTGCGCATAAAATTACAAAATGCTCACAGATCCAGGTAGAGTTTCAAACGCCAATTGAAAAAAAAACTGTTTTAGCCGATATTTTGGAAACTATATATTTTGACAATAATTGCAGAAAATAAAATTTTGCATCTTTTGTTGCTAGTAAACTTTTTTTGTAAAACTTACCGTTTACGATTTATAACCCGTTTAATAATACGGTTGCGATGATGCCGATAATAGTGGATGAAAATGATGTGGTCTACGATGGAACTTGCTTCTCTAATAGAAACAAACACAGTGTATCTGTTAACCCCAAGGTTCGAACCTTCGACAAAAACCCACTCTGGCAATGCGTTTCACAGCTTAGTTGTTCTTGTTATAAAAGTGGAGACCAAACTTTTCGTTCAACTCTTCAATCATGATGATGAACGGTGCTGTTTATTCGCGCAACGAGCAATATGATAGAATAACTTTAATTTAAAAACCCCGACTACAAAAAAAACTACACGTAAAAAAATATTACCTACTATCTAAGGACACTTTGGCGAATGAGACTAGTCTTAGAATATCTTAGTTACCAAAATCCATCTAGCCGTTTGGAAGATATGTGGAAATAAAAGTTTTACAAACATAAAGATACGCGCGAAAAACGTAACCCTTCTTCCATTCCGGTAAAAAGAGACATGTTTATGCTACTGGGAACAGAATTCACATCTTATTTTTTTACATTGTTATCATTAAATTGGACATAATAAATCGTAATCGGTAAGTTCGAAAAAAAAGTTTACTGGCAACAAAAGATGGGAAATTATATTTACTACAATAATAATAGGCTTTATAACTTTTTCGGAATATCGGCCAAAAACGTTTTTTCGAGCTGGCGCTTGAAGCTCCACCTGAATTTGTTATTATTTTGTAATTTTATGCTCAGGAAATGATTCTAAACCTATATAACGAATATAAAAAATACAGCGGAAATAGCGGAAATTTAGTACAGAGTTAAATTCTACGAGTAATTTTACTGCCTAAAAGGCTTCTTATCAAATTTGGTCGAGTGTCTAAATTTCATTTTAAATAAGTTTTAAATGAATGAAGTTGGGTTTTTAGGGATTCGTAGACAAATTTTAAAATATACGTTATGTCTGTCCATCCGTATGTGACAGCCATTTTTCTCCGAAACTATAAGAAGTATACTATTAAAACTTGGTAAGTACATGTATTCTATGAACAATATTAACATTTTCATACAAAAAAAGAAAAAACAATAAATTTTGGTGGTGTCACAAACTTGGAAATCATCAAAACTATACGTGTGTCTATGGATAGGTGTTCAAAAATTGTATTGAAGTTCCTAACATTTTTTTTCTAAACTGAAAGTCTCTTGAAAAACTCTTCCAAAGTGGTAAAATCTGTATGTGAGGACTTTTCTTCCAAGTACTAAGTACCTTACTACCAAAGAATTCACCTAATGGCATATAATTATATTAGGAAATTTACGCAGGGGATTTCTCCCCTCTCATTATTTCCTTATCCCGATCTCTGATTTGACGGACGAATATTTTACCGATACTACTCTATTTTCCATTGCATCTGCATTCAATTTTTTACTGATGTGTTATCGACGTCAGTTTTTTGAGACTCCCCTTTTGGTCTACAACATAAAGTAAACAGCGTACTAATTAGTATCAGCGTCTATTTGCAATTCCAATAAAACGGTACCAAAAATCAAGATCATAGCGTGCCTCACTAGTAATACCTACTGATATTGTTATACTGTGGCACTATGATCGTAATATTTAAAATTTATTGGTTGTCAAAATTGCAAAATCAAGCACAGACCCGTCGTCCGTGAGCGCCGAAACGCGACTGATCAGGCCTGCCGAACGGCGCGCTATATATCGTCGCAGGAAAGGCAAATTTACTGAAGCTCCAAATGACCATTTCGAGAAAAAGCTATTTTAAGTTTTTTTTTTTTTCGTTTTTAATTCATAACTTTTTTCCCAGCACACGAATTGCGATCACGTCAAGGTAAACTTTTATTACTTTGTCATTTTCTATGTCCAGAAGTACAAACCATAATCATTGGACTGCAGGTTTGTGATATAGTGGCGCTTAAGTAAAAATGACTTCAATTTACAGTTAAGCAAAATTTCTTAACGGCCATTTTATTCAAATATTTATAGCAATCAAAATTATACTTATAACTCTTACGTTTATAAATCGGAAAACGACAAATTTTCTGGAACTATAACAATTATGTAATGTTCATAATCTTAAATTACTGAAAGGACTTTTACAAGTCTGGTTTCATCATGTTAAAATAACTTAAAAAGTGATAGGCTCATTATGTTTAATCACTAAAAATCCTTAAAGGTAGGTTATTGTATTAGTTTTTTTCGAGTAAAAAGACGTAAGAGATAATTACTTTTGTCTAATCACACCGTTAAAACTACTTATAACTTCAGTCAATACACAATAAAGGCTACTTAAATACTGTAGTGCCAAAATTAAAGTTACTTGAACCATAAACAATAACGTATACTCCATTACTGATGTGTAATTGCTTATGATGATGAAAATGATTATGATGATGATTATTAAAATTCCTATCTTTTTTTTAATAATCTCACGTAAATTAGTAGGGCGTTGAGATGGGCTTGATCTGGGCTGTCTCCTCTGATAAGAGCTCAGCTCCTAAATTGGATAGATAGCTGGGCAAAGGCCTCCTATTTGCGTTAAGAGGGAAATAGTTTCGAGAAATAAATTAAAATACAGCTGTTAATTCGTAGTTTTTACCTTTATTCTTATTATTAGGTAACTCACTTTATAATTTTACTCCTTTTAAACAAAAATCCGTTTACCCCCTTCGGCAAAAATAATTAACTTACATTGAGTAACAGAGCCTTTAACTTCTTTGGCAATAACAATTACCTACTTAACAATATTTAGAATTTTAGAGATTGGTATTTATGTACCTACTTATTACAAAAAAATTACAACTACTGAAATAAAAAAAATGAGAATCAACGTTTCTTTCAGTCTTTGACATTTTAAAAATAAAATAAATTTCTAATCAAAATAATCTTCATTAACTAATAAACTTTTTCGACGGTATTAAAAAAAACGAGTACAAAATAGCAAAATGTGAGTTGGATCCATTTCAATCTTAGGCCAATACTTCATCTTCCTCGTCTGTTTCAGCTAAGCAGTTTTGAGCTTTGGGATCATTATTCATGCTTCGATATTCCGTATGATACACTGTTGGTATCACATTATTCGAGCACAATTTGTTCAGATCCGTGTATTTCTTTTTGCAAATGGGCAGCATTGCTTTGTAGCATGGTTTGAGCTGTAGGTTAATATTCTTCACTATCTCGATTTCTTCTGTTTGCGCATCCGGATTCATAGAGAATTTCAAAAAGCCATATTTGCCACCGATTTCTTAAATGTTACTGTCCTCAAATTGCTGATTTTTCCGGTTAAATTACCTTTGAAATATTTTTCAGCAACTGTGTCCCATTTGTTAAAATCAGCATAATTAAGGACCTCTACTTCATATGGTCTTGGTGACTTCCTAGACATAGTAAAAATTGTGCTCCACTGCGACGGTGCCCACACTATAATGCCTCTTAAGCTTTTATCTATAATAGAGTGCATAGAGTCGACCGGCATATAGGTATGCCCCGGGAGCAAATAATTTATTTGAATTGATAGAAGAGTGTTACACTTCTTAAGTATTTCATTTAAACATGTTAGTACTATCTTATTTTTATTTTGCCCCGGACATGAGTCACAATATAGTAGTAAATGTTTCACTGTACCCCTTCGATCCACATTATTGATGTACTTCTCTATAATTGATGATATCTCATTGGCACCCCTTTTTCCATTATTTTCTGACCATGTGTAGCAGAACCCGTTTCTAGTGCCTGATTCATAGAATGTTAAATTATAGACAGCCACTTTATGCGAATAATACAGCATCATGTTTTCACCGTGGGGCGTGTTCAACACCTTTTGAAGGTCAAATGATGTGCATAAAACACTGCTGTCTTTATTATGAATACTTTGATGTGCTTTAAACCTTTCAGCAGATTCTTCTTTGTCAATTAAGTGTTTCCGTTTTTCTTCTTCATCAAAACTCTTATTATTCTCATATTGTGTACATTTCAGACACTTATCTTTGCGGGGGAAATGGAATCCAATGTTAAATTCAGTGTTGAATATTTTTTTGAAAAGTTTTTCTCCAACGTAGGCGTTGCCATTTGCAAGCTGAGTCTCTTTATAAATTCTATACAAATTTGAAATATTACGAAATTCTGTCGGCAAATATGTTCTCGTGCTATTTTTCCTGCAGTAGTGTGAAGGCAAAGCTGGTAACTCCTTTATGTATGTTCGTACCTTTTCGGTAACTATATTTGGGGTTTTATTTTGGGGTTCGTGTTTTCCACGCATATCTCCTTTTGCGCTACCAAATGATGCGTTGTTTACTGTATTGTACAATGTTTTTTGCTTGAGATCTAGTGTAGAAGTCAAAAAATTGTTGACACACTTGGGCTTGCCCTTCACCATCGTTAATAAAGTAATTAAAAGTGTTGGTACGCTTAGCCGTATCTGCTCGCTTTCTTTTTACACCCATCTTTTTAGCATGGCTTACCAACCAGTCTTTACGTCTTTCAGACGATAAACCCCAAAAATGTAAAAATATCGCTTTCCTCTTTTCATCAGTTATTTCGTAACATGCGTTAGAGCAATTTTGTGGAGTACAGGGATTTTGTTTCATTTCTTTGGCTGGAATAACTTTTCCTTTAGAATTTACATACTCATGCCCGGAATCTTTTATTGCTTTGTTTTCTTTTCTTTTGTTCTTCTGTTCCTTCTTTTCTCTACCTTCAACTTCAGAAACTTCATTCGTCTCTTCTCGAACCTTCGATTTCGTTGTCTTCTTAGATCTCTCATTTTTCTTCTTTGATTTCTTTCTTTTCTTCGTACCATCGGATACCGATCCAGATGATGAATGTTCCCACGATGAAGAACTCCATACAAAATCTTCATTATCTGACAAAAAATCTACGTACTTCTCTCTTGTTTGTTGTCTCAACCGCTTATTTTTTATGTATTCATTATGATCATTTTTTGTAACATTTTCATGCTTCTCTTGGTTACCATCTTTATCATTGTCAGTTGTTATCTCTTCTTTTTCATCTCCATTTATCTTATTATCCAAATTGGCGTTTTCGCTTTTATGCAATTCATTTTGTACTGTCTCATTTATTTCAGTTATTTTCTTATCTCTACAAATCTCTCTTTCATAGCTTTTTTTGTCTTCCTGTATATTTAATACAATTTCTCCTTTGCTTTCTTCTGTCTCAAAAAACTGCTTACAATCACATCGCTTCAGTATGTTGTCTAGTACTATTTCAGTGTTGTAATCTTCCATTATAATTTTACTGTCTGTCAGTTCAAGTGGTGTAGATTCAATTTGTACAAATTTTGATCCCGTGTTCATCTCTTCAAAGTGTTCTCGTCGGATTTGTTCACAAGCCTCCTCAATTTCGTGTTGTCGTTCAATTTCTCTGAAAATGTCTAATTCTTTTTGTGTTGTTTTATCTGTAAGAGTTTGTTCCTGGTATGATTCTCTCATGTCATTTGTCAAATCGCAAACTATTAAGTCAATGCATGGTGGTTCGGTTTCTGTATTTAAACTGCGCATAACAACTGGTTTTGGTATCAATAGCTCCTTGTTCAAGTTATTTGATTTGTACTTCTGTGTTTTTTTTTTAGGTGTTTTAAATATCAATCTTTTAACTACTGCTGGCTTTGATACTGTTTCCATCAGTGGCGTTTTTGATGTTCCAGCTACAGGTTCTTGTTCATCCTTCAGTCTTGCTGCGTACCTTTTGTAAAAACTCTGTTTCTTACTTTCCATTATGAGCTGAAAAAATAAAAAGGAATAATAGTAAGTCTCATATAAATTAAAAAAACGTTTAATACATATACCATCTAGTTTTTTATAATTATAAAGAATGGGTAAAGTCTTGGGCACCTGCCTTGAAGACTAGCCGGATTGTTCACTAGATCGTAAAGAGTGGATGAATTTAGGGGAGACTTTTGCCCAGCAGTGGGATATTAAAGGTTAAACAATAAGTCTTGACCGTAATTTTGCCCAAAGGAATCAACTGAGGTCGGCAACAACCACACGGTCAGTTTTGTAAATGGGGTGGTACTACTTCTCGGCCGACACCACAAGGTAACAAGTCATTCTCGACTGAAACCAACATTATGCACTCTTCAAAAATAAACTTAACATCAGCCGGTTAATCTTAAGTTAACCTTCACACCTAGATGACTTGCTAAAATATCCGACACAAATTAGGAACTTATGGTTTGTGCAGAATATCTGCCGTGCTGGTCTAGACCTGACAAACCTGTTAGAAACTATCTAGAATTCTAAATGCTTCTACCTTGCTCAATCTAAGCCAATAACGTACATACTCGTACTTATAGATTAGGTACGAGTATGTAATATCTACACAAAAACAGAACCAGTGTCAAATGACAATTCTGCATATTTCATAAATTATTAGGGATTTAGGTTCTTACCAAAGGTGATTTTACTAATAATTATTGCTTCTTATGTAAATTATTATAATTTTCATACTAATAAATAGCTAACTTACCGATTAAGGAGTCCGTTATTGCATTATTATCACCAGCATTCCCTTGTTTTCTCGATCTATTTGAGCGGCAACAAATACCGACACACGTGTACTCTCAGTGGCTCTGTCGAGCAGACTGACTGATACGCGGCGTACGCGCGGGGTAATCAGGGTTTGCAGTGTTGCAGTATTCCATATTTTTTTTACTTTAGCAACGTAAATGACGTATTGACCAGCTTTTTATTTTTACTTCTATAACTTTTGCTAAAACATTACTTCATAGCAAAGATACTGAAAGTTAAAAACTTGCTCAATAACAGCAAGGCAAAATTACGTATACGCCACTTCCTGCATACAAATGGAAAGACTAATATTCTTACAAGCCTTACTTGTTATAAATACTTCAATTCAAAATTACTTATACCAACTTTTATGTTTATTTCGAGTAGTCAAAAAATGCTTATAAAATATTAGCTTTTAAATTGCCGGATGCCAAAATTACTTAAAATTTACTTGTAATTTATTGTAGGAAAACAAAATTACTTAGGTGACAGGCACGAATAAAATGCCAAAAAAAAAGTGTCGTTTAAGGACTCTGGCTGATGAAAATTCCCCTTTTTTCCATTTACTGAAACGCCAAAATAGTGCTCGTATCGCTTTGGGACCCAGACTGATCGACGCAGAAAAAAACGCTGATTCCGAATATCTATATAACTCAATATGCCTATTTTGGCGCTTCAGTAATTCTGCCTTTCTTGCGACGATATATGGTAGATATTAAAAGATAGTGAATAACTGATACTTTTTATCAAGTCAAACTCTGCGAATGCATCTATAACTTTTTAGTGGCTTTCGTTGAGTACAAACATTTAGTAAAAAAAATCATTAGTTTAGTCATAAACTTGAAAAAGGTTTTTGAAAAGGGGTAACTTTGGGATTTTTTTCTATCAAGTAAAATTCATGAAATCGTGTTATTGACTGCGAATTGCACTAGATTAAATCCTTATCTAATACATATATTTTTTTCAGAGTTTAATACACTATTTTAAAGGTCTTAAAGTTGTTTTAAAAATTCAAAGTTACGGCCCACACGCCCTTAACTTCTTGATCAACGTTTTTTAAGACAAGTTCTATTCATTCATTGCATTAGTTAATAGTTTTTTTTTCTACTGTTGCCGTGAAATTAATCGTTGACAAATGATCACTTACGGTTTGTTTTCCAAAATTGCTCTCAAAATAAGAAAACAAAAAATTGGCTGCCATAGGAATTGCCGATAGAAGTGAAAACTTATAACTCAGAATTTCATAGCTTACTTTGGAAACTACGCGGGTGAAACCGGAGAGCATGGCCATGAGCATGGCCATCTTGAAATTCAAGCCGTTTAGTCAGCTAATGGGAATTGATGCCAATGATGCCTAGATGGCCAATGGCCATGGTCCCGAGTTTACCCGAACATTTCTTATTATTGCCGAGCGTGACGTTAGAATTCCATTCACGAAAAATCTGTCTGCGCCGCCAAAAGAAGTTTTCACTTCAAAAACAGGACTAATGGACTTGTATATCTACAGAAATACTGCTACACTGGTTGGTGACGCGAACTGACAGTATTTTACCCATCCAAAAGCGGCTAACGCGCTCGTACCGCCCCTCTACCGACTAACTATGGCTATAAGCTATGGCTTTGCTATTGCTGTATCCATCATTTCAAGCGAAAAGAAAAGAGAGAGCAATATTTCAGCTAAGATAGTTTTAGCTAGGCTGGTAGAACCTCCGGCCTTCTACCGTCTTAACTAAATCGGCTTTGGCTTTGCTAATGCTGTATCTACCATTTCAAGCGAAAAAAAAGAGATAGTAATATAGATAAGATAGTTTTAGCTAGGCCTTCTACCGTCTTAACTAAATCGGCTTTGGCTTTGCTAATGCTGTCTCTACCATTTCAAGCGAAAAAAAAGAGATAGTAATATAGATAAGATAGTTTTAGCTAGGCCTTCTACCGTCTTAACTAAATCGGCTTTGGCTTTGCTAATGCTGTCTCTACCATTTCAAGCGAAAAAAAAGAGATAGTAATATAGATAAGATAGTTTTAGCTAGGCCTTCTACCGTCTTAACTAAATCGGCTTTGGCTTTGCTAATGCTGTCTCTACCATTTCAAGCGAAAAAAAAGAGATAGTAATATTAAAGCTAAGACAGTTTTAGCTAGGCGGGTAGACCCTCCGGCCTTCTACCTTCTAACTAAATCAGCTTTGGCTTTGCTAATGCTGTCTCTACCATTTCAAGCGAAAAGAAAAGACATAGAAATATTAAAGCTAATATAGTTTTAGCTAGGCTGGTAGACCCTCCGGCCTTCTACCGCCTAACTAAATCGGCTATGGCTTTGCTATTGCTGTCTCTACCATTTCAAGCGAAAAAAAAAGAGATAGTAATATTTCAGCTAAGACAGTTTTAGGTAGGCGATATACCCTCGGTCCCCTGCTCGGACGCTACATTTGTACATTACCATGTCGATGACGGGAACGGATAACATTTCCCCGTGCCAAAAAAATTTCAACGTGGCTAGAAGAAGCTTTAGTAGTGGTAGGACTCTTGGCAGAGTCCGCCTGGGGAAGTACCACACCTTTGCCAGTTATTCTACCGCCAAGCAGTAATGTGCAAACATTACTGTGTTCCGGGTTGAAGGGCAATGTTTCCAGAGAAATTACAGGGCTTAGAGATATAAGATCTTAGATCTCTGGGTGACGAGCGCAGTGCAGTGCTAGGTAATGATTTGGACTCTTCATGTTCCAATAGCTGTGTGTCACTGTGCTGTTATGTGTCAGGCATGTTGCTTACCATCAGGCACATGTCCTGATCGTCTCGTCACTCTTTATTTAAAAAAAAGTTATGAAGTTTTTTTTTACTTTTATAGGTATTTACAATTGACCGCCATTTCGCCTGATGTTAAGCGACGATGAAAAATATAATGAGTTTGAATCGATCAACTTCCGCGTTCTTGCCGAGTATAGTGCAGTGTTAGCTCAACTGGTCCGATGGTGATTCATCCATGAGATATGGGATGAAATTCCTTTGCAGTGAAAGTACATTGCTACAAACATATCTGTAGAACGGCCAAAAACGGGACTAATAAGTGACGAATATTTAAGGAACGAAAATGGCAAAGAGTTTACATATACTACGTATAGATAGACACACGCTTTGCACCGAAAGCATGGGTCTGATCGCTCTTGTCATATCGTTTTTGTGGAAGTGTTATACTTTTGTTGCGGCACATCACTATGTTGCCATAGCTAACAAAACCTCATCTGCTTACGATTGGTACAAAGGAACCGTGCGGAAAAACCTGATCTATTTACTAATTGTTTATAGATCTAAGGAAAAGTGAAGGAGCGTGAATCGGTTTCTTCTAGGTAAACACGCTCCATCGTAGACCGCATAGTCGCTTAACATCAGGCGAGATGGCGGTCAAGTGTAAACCTATAAAAGCTTAAAAAAAAGTGGCAACACTTTTTGATAGTGGCGCCATCACTACATTCTAGAGATAAGTTGGTCGTACCTTTCCGCGTAATTGCCATAAAAATGTCACGACGATATGAGTGACGTTAAGCTGAATATTTGCTTTTATCTTTGTAATTTGGAATAATAAATCAATCATAATATTTATTTACGTAAAGTAATAAATGCGTGTGTGTGGATGTTTGTTGCTCAATCATGTCGGAACGTTTGAACGGATGGGTTAAAATTTATTTATTCATTCAATGAGCACACAAAACAGAATGTAATAAACACATTATAACATTAGAGTATACTGTACAGAACTGTATTGCATTCCAAACTATGTGGGCCTAGAAACGATTTTTGTTAAAATTTGTAACGAAGTTAGAAAAAGCACATAGACAAATATTCGCACTGGGCGGGAAAGCGAGAATCGAACCCACGGCTACGCAGACTCACTACAAAACTGAGCCACTTACTCATATCATTACAAAAAAAAACAGAAAATGTAAAGTAATTTTAAAGATAAATAGATCTTAATGTAAACAATGTACCTACTTATACTTACCGTGAACTTGTGTGGTCTGAACTTGAGTAGTGTCGACTGTCGTCGCCAGGTATATCAAATCCATACATCTATACATAGACATGCATACAATTTACATACATACAAATTAATTTAACTGCAGTATCCGTTTGTAAGCTATTTTAGTGTTTTTTTTAATAAAGAGTGACGAGACGACCAGTACATGTGCCGGATGGTAAGCAACGTGCCTGCCACATAACAGCACAGTGACACGCAGCTATTGGAATATAAAGAGTCCAAATAATTACCTAGCACTGCGCTGCGCTCGTCACCCAGAGATCCAGAAATTTCTCCAGAAACATTGCCCTTCAAACCGGAACACAGTAATGTTTGCACATTACTGGTTGATGTTCCAAAGACACGAACGATAGAATAATTGGCAAACGTTGTGGGTACAATCTTTGTTCTTCCCGAGAGTTAATCGGTTTCTTCTAGGCAGACTCTGCCATGAGCCCTACCACTACATATATAATGATAGAGGGCTCTTTGCTGAGTCTACCTTGAGAAGTCCTATCACAACTTTCCCAGTTATTCTACCGCCAAGTATTTTTTGCTTCAGATTTGAAGGACAATCTCATCACCCTTGGTAATAATAAAAAATATTAGTGGACAATTCACACCCAACACCATCCGACCACAAACTAAGCAAAGCTTAGAGATTACGCAGTCTACCGAGTGTTTGCTCAATACTGTCTCCATCATCATCAACCTCAATCATCATGTTCGTCCACCGCTGGACATAGGCCTCTCCCATAATACGTCACCCGATCCTCGGTTTTACGTCTCTAACCGCCGCCTTTCGTATATCGTCACTCCATCCAGTCTCAGGGCGTCCTACTCTACGTTTACCACTCAGCCTGATCCTCAGAATTACTTCACCAACAGCTGCGTTTCGTATATCGTCACTCCATCTATTCTCAGGGCGTCCTACCAATTCGCGGTCTCGGGTCCAGAACCCGTCTACCCCAACGGTTATCGGGTCTGCGACAGATATGACCGGTCCATTGCCGCTTCAGTTTGCTAATACGCTAAGCTATGTTGGTCACTTGTACTTTATTGGCTTCTCTCTCTTCGAATTAATTCGTTGCAGATGCAATCCCTCAGAGAAACCCCAACCTTTCCATCACTCGCTGAGCGACTTTGAGCTTTCGGACTGTTTTCACTGTCTGTGTCCACGTTATACTGCCTTGCTTGCTTGTATTTCTTTTCAGTACCTGGTAGACCGAGCTTTGCTCGGTTTAAATGCGTTTATTAAGGGCTCTAAGTAAAAGTATTTCTAAGAAAAAAAAAGAACAAAAAGAAAAAACAAGTGTAACCATCAGGATTCGAACCGAGACCTGTTGACTTCGAGGGCGAGCATATCCCGTCTGAGCCATTTAGACTTAAAGAACAGCGGCGAAATAAGTTATCGTATTCTAATGACATTGTAGGAGTTTGTCATTGTCTAAAAACGCGCATAAAATGATGTTTAAAAAAAAACCTAGCTAGATCGATTTATCGTCCCCGAAACCCCCTGTATACATAATTTCATGAAAATCGAGCCGCTTCCGAGATTCAGATTCTATATATATATACCTACAAGAATTGGTCGTTTAAAGGTATAAGATTACATAAAACATTATACGCGTACAAAGTCGCGGTACATCAGCTAATTATACAATACACCAGTTTACATACCTACTGCTTGCACATGTGTGTGTTTGTACGTCTCAACGTGTCTCCTTGCATTGCCATGTCGAATCGTTGAACGAGATGGCGATACCATTTATCTCAAGTTATGGTATTTCATTTACTCGGTCGTGCGAAGACAGTTCTAGAAATATAACTCGGCGTGAATAATATTAATTCGAAGTGAAAGTTTGAAAATAATGCAACTGTGGACGATTATTCGGAACTGAAAGTGATCGTTGAAAGAATCGAGGTATAAATGGCAGATGTACAAAGGTAAGGAGACTAACAATTTGAGATAGTAGCGTTTAGTAGATATATATAGGTAGGTATAAATCGTTTTTTCAAGCTGATCTACAACCTACAACGCGGTCACTAACTCGACGCATAATTTTTAAGCAAAATTGCTTAAAAACCGCTCGAATGCGGGGACCCGCATTCCGGGTCAATTTTTACTCGATCTTAATAAACAGGTAGAAACTTATCTTTTATAGATTATGGTTCGGAATCTTTCGTGCGGGAGCCCGACTCGCACTTGGTCGGTTTTTTGCACACCGTTCTTGACCGCCAAAATGACGTCACATGGTCAAGCGTCTAGTTAATGTGACCGCGTTGTACATGATCTACGCTAACAAAAATGAATAGTGTGCAAAAAGTTTCTACATCCACAAGGCCCAACCAATGCATAGCTGCGCCTCACTGCTTCACACACGTAGTTCCCGATCATTTATTTTCCCAGGATAAGTAGCCTATTATCCGAGACCATTATCTATCTATGTACCATATTTCATCTAGATCTTTTCAGTACTCTTTGCTGGAAAGAGTAAGAAACATAGTTACATCCCACGGCTTCGCAATCAATCTTACCACTACTGACTAAGCCACGAGGCCAGCCAACTGGCTAATTGTACAGATGCATAATTAGCAGATAAAAAAAATCAAAAGTCCGGAGAAAAGACCAGATTTCCAATGAGAAATCCTGCGATGTTTTCAGTTTGAAAATTTTCTCTCAAAGGTACTTTATTATTTTAAAAAGTCGTAATATTTTCGTTTTTTATACACTGCTGATCTCGCTCACGCGTTGCACATCGTACTGAAAGCGGGTGGCAGCGGCACTATACAGCTACTTTATTGAAAATTCAAAAAATCCTTGGATTTTATTACAATTTAAAAATCGGGTCGCGATCCTGAGGTACTCCAAAATTCCTGAAATCTCAGGAGAAATCCTGAGATATGGTAACCCTAGATGCATCGTCATAACCAAGAGTTCTTTGATCTAAACACTCCACATCATTCTAAAATACATTACCATTAACCGATGCAAGGGTTAACATGAATACCACAGACATGAATGTTAATAGACGCAGTGAGTTCATCAACTTTGTATGGATTTGGCTGGCCTGGTGGCTTAGTTGGCAGTAGGTATAGATTATACATATGCATAGATTATGGGTTCGATCCTCAGGCAGTGCAAATATTTGTGTGATGAATACAAATATTTGTATAAACTGGTTGTTTTTTATGTATAACAAGTATGTATTGAAAAATATATAAGTATTATTATCAGCTATCTGGCTCCTCAGTACAATTTCTGCTTAGATTGGGACTAGACGGTGTGTGAGAAATCTCCATAAATATTATAATTAAACAATATTATTCAATATTTTGTCGTTGATCCTATTAATCTAAACCTGTTATTAAATTTCACCTAAACGTCAAGACAATTAATTTGTATGGAACAAACCATGATAGTTTTTTAAGGCCTACTGCAAGTAATGATTACTGAATGACTGACTAAATGAATAATGACTACGGATTTACGGTGTCTGTAAATGTCTGCGACTAACTTATGTAACCAAGGACTAATTACGTACCACGGTCATAAAGAACGGGGAAAGGGAAGGGAATGAAGGGGGGGGATAGGGATTAATGACGTTCCGTCATGCACAGCCTGGAGTATTCGTTGGGATATTCGTATTTAAAAAGTTTCGGGTTTTTTATGTAGAGTGATAAGACGAGCAGGACATGTGCCTGATGGTAAAGAACACGCTAGCCTCTAAACATCACAGTATGGCGCGGCTATTGGGACATGAATAGTCTACACTACACTACGCTCTGCATATTAGTAACACTGCGCATTAGCACTGCACAGCGCTCGTCACCCAGATATAGAGGATGTTGTCTCTACGTAATTACTCTCGAAACATTGCCCTTCAAACCGGATATTTTCACGTTATATTGCTTGGCGGTAGCATAACTTTCATAAGTGTGGTACTTCTAAATTATAATTTGATTGGGGAGTCTCAAGTATTTCCGTTTCCCAGAGTGTTGAGAAAAAACACAAATGATCTTGATACAATAATAGCATTAAGAGTGCTTTTAATTTTATTAATTCGACGTATCTGGGACGCAGTTAACAGGACTGAGCGGAAGTTAACTCTTTAATGACGGGTTTAAAAATGTCTTATATGGAACGAGGGCGCCACAGTCGTTTTTAGAGGTTTATTTCTCAATAAGAAAGAACTCTTCAGTATTTAATTGGATAACGGGACACTCACGTATATACGGTCGGTCAATCCGACTCGAGTTTCGTCCGGCGGCCTTTTGTGCCAAACGGGCAGCCACCGCGCGTGTGCACTCGCCTTGAAAAGGCCGCCGGACGCGGCCGAAACTCGAGTCGGATTGACCGACCGTATATACGTGAGTGTCCCGTTATCCAATTAAATATGTGTAACAACCACGTTAAATTTAATATTAAAACTCTTCAGTATTTAAACCAAAAGAAGCCAAGTGTAATTAGAGTTGTGAAGAAATTATTGTAAGGAAACCGACATATACATTCCTAGAATCTTTCGAAGTCATGTGTCATCCATCAACCCTCACTGGGTCAATTATGGTTTTGAGTCTTGGTCTTGACTCTCCTTGCGAGAGAGTCCCAGTGGAAACATTCAGTGGACTATTTATGCTTATGTGCTGTGTGTAAAATGTTCACCAATATTGATTTATGCTTTATGCTGTGTTATCCGAAGCAACTTATTAACTTTCTGATTTGTTTATTGGTTAGGGGAGCGCCGTGTCTCAGTAGTGGGTACTCTATGGGCTGGGTATATTAATCAGGGCCTGGCGCTAGGATCGGAGGGGGTCTTTATCATTGGATCTATCATACATAATTCAACCAGACCTTGACAAAACACTAAAACTAAATGCGCTGTGAACTGCAAAACGCTCGGGACTCCCTGATTTTAATATATCGAGAGCGTGACCTCACAATTAGCCTGAGGCGGTCAGAACTCTTGGTATTTTTATCGCGTTTAGGTCCGCTTTTGACCACCAACTCCCCTGATGGTAAGCGACGGTGTGGTGAAAGATGATGCACATTGACCTAAAAAGTACCTATCAAAGAGTTTACATATACGGCGTATAGAGTTAGATTTTCCGCACGGTTCCTTTGTGTCAATCGTAAGCAGATGACGTGCTTACTTTCTGTAGCAACAGAGTGATGTGCAGCGATAAAAGTATGACACTTCCACAAGAGCGACAAGGCAAGAAATATGCTACCCATGCTTTCGGTGTAAAGCGTTTGTGTCAACTCTATACGTAATATATTTAAACTCTTTAGTACCTATTCACTCTGACCTTGAAAAGTTCTAGATCGTAATTCTCAGGGAACAAGGAGGCCGGCAACTTACTCCACAACAAAGCTGTACGTATGAGGAAAGTGAATTCAAACCGTTTTGTACGAATTTTGGGAATATCCACAGTGGGTGGTAGTGGGCCGACTTACGACTTGTCCTGTAGTGGAAAGGGGCAGGCAATATTAGGTCGTGTAAATCCGCTGCACGGTTTCCGAAATGTATGCTGTAAAAAAAACTTTTCGACGATGTTGTAGGCTGAATAGCATTCTTATTTTTTTTATTTCTCTAGAAATCAAATTATTTATTTTCGTATACAAATACCAAAATCTTTATCGCTGTTTGTAGGTAATATAAGGTGATACAAAACATTTTAAAAGTTGACCCATACAAACTGGCCTCTTCTTCTAGAGGCATGCAATATGTCTGGCATATGGTCACAGCTATCATATATGGTCTTAGCTACTACAGTAGAAGTTTTGTACTTAACACAGTTATGCGTTACTACGCTGTGTATTGCCGTGGCACTTTAACCGAGTGACGAGTGTAGTGTGACATAACCGCTGCTAATATTAGCCGGTCGAGCGGCCTGCGCCGGCGCATCCGTGCAGGTGCGCTGTTGCCGGTATCGAATATTCTCCCACTATTTAGGGTTGTTTATTTGGAAACTTCTTTATATACCATTATAATTGTATTCCTAGCAATTAGGACAAGAAAATAAAAAAAGTGGTCAAGTGCGAGTCGGACTCGAACTTGAAGGCTTCCGTAGCAGCAAGTAACATAATATAAAAGTTCTTGTAGTCCGTTGTTACATTAATCAGGGTTTTAACAATAGTGCATTCATGACGTATTAAAATAAAACTACTTAGGTACAAGATCTCATTAAAACCAATTTTCGTTGATAGTTTACATGGTAATGTACATCATACACTTTTTTATTTATGTAATTATCTTATTATAGAAGTTACATAAACCACACATATGGTTTTGATCAAAAAAAATTTTTTAGTTTCAGTTCTAAGTATGGGACTTCCCGATTTTTTTTGTTGTTTTCTATATTTTGTATCAAAATCTTAATGCGGTTTACAGATTACATCTACTTACCAAGTAGTTTCAATAGTATATATAGCTCTTATAGTTTCGGAGAAAAGTGGCTGTGACATACGGACGGACAGACAGACAGACATTACGAATCTATAAGGGTCCCGTATTTTGCCATTTGGCTACGGAACCCTAAAACGATTCAGTTACGATTTGAAGACGCAAAGATTTTATCCGTCGGCGTAGGGATAAATCCACTCAAGCATTCCACAGCCTAGACGTTTTTATCACAAAAGTGTGTATGTTTGTCTGTCTGTAAGTTTGAATGTGGGAGCGGTGCCAGCGCACAGGTGCGCGTGCAATCAAAATTATTATCAATACTAACCTGTCCGCTGTTCCGGCACCTGATTCAGGTCTTGCGGTTAAATGTCATTGGTTGGATGCTCTTGCGCAGGTTTAATTACGATTTCGCTGCGAAGAGACGAACGGAATTTCATTTTGTGTTAATTAGTGATTTTGAGTGTATTTTGTGTAGCTACATATATATTGCTGTTGCATGTGAATTCGCTAGATGGTATTAGCGAACTCTTAAGATTTTCCAAGTTACGGCTGATCTTGTCGAGAGAACGGCGCCTGCCGATCCGGAGACCCCGGGTTCAAACCCCACGCGCACCACTGTCTTTTCGAAGTCATGTGCGTAATGCCGCTAACTTAAAACAGTAAAGGAAAACATCGTGAGGAAACCGACATGCACCTAGAATCTTTCGAAGTCATGTGTCATCCATCAAACCGCACTGGGCCAGCGTGGTAGATTATAAATTTAACTCTCTCCTTGCGAGAGAAGGCCCCGAGTCCCAGCAGTGGGAACATTTAGTGAGTTCTTGATGATGAAGATTTTCCAAAAAGTGCTAAAACGTGCCTAAAGAAATTTTCTCTTCAAACTTGAAATACGACATTTTTTATAACGTGATATTAAATAAAGCTAGTAGAATAATAGTATAATGGTGTCGAGTTAAATGTGGCATACTGTTGTGTAGCGGTAGATACGCACGGTTCGTCGCGCTCGCGTCGTCAACGTCATGGCTTCACCGTTCCTACATTCATTTGTAAACGCCACTCGATTGCCGCAAACTAACGTTATAAACATCTTTTGCACACATTTTTAACCGACTTCAAACAAGGATGAAGTTCTCAATTAGGTTGTACGTCATTTTTTTATAGCATAGATTGACGAGACGAGCAGGACATGTGCTTGGTGGTAAGCAACATACCTGCCACATAACAGCACTGTGACACATGAAAAGTCCAAATC